>OMPJ01039619.1:0-17500 GCA_900312935.1 Carapus acus | reverse complement strand
ATATTTCTATGGCATATCTGGATTCGACCATCGAAATTGTCATTACATAAGATATGATTTGGTAATAACGTAGAACTTTGAATTTAAACTTAATTCGACAATTAGGGAAACAGTTGTTTATCAAATGTATTTATTTACTCTTCTACTTATAAGTCCTTACTTAATTTTTCATTCTTGAATGTGGATAAAATAATTCACTTTGGAGTCAAAAATTTCTGATTGTGATTCAGATTTCAGTCTAAGATCTAATTATGCACATTAAAATGATCTCTTAAAATTTCCTTTTGCGGATGTGATGTTGCACACCACTAAAAATCTTTAACTGATATTTGTTAGAAAACGTACTTTGGAGCTTTCCAAATTTTCCATTTTCATGACAAAATCGGCTTTGTTGAGTCATGAAAAAGGGCCTCTGGGGCAGAGGTCTACACATGACGACAACCAAGGCTGCTGCTCCGGCTGAGGCAGAGGCTGAGTGTTTGCCATAGGAAATGTGCCAAGGCAGGTTTCAGTCCTTGCCAGAGTCAAGCCTTGTCAGTCAGTATGCGCTGCTCCTTGTGGAGCTTTCATCTTCTCCCACTCCCTCAGCATGACCCAGGCATTCTTTCCACCAGTCCCCATGAGCCCTTCAAAGGTCGATTTTCCATGCTTGCACGCCAGCCTGGGAGGCCTGCAGTCAGGGACAGGTGGGAGACAGGGAAGAGAGGGGATGCACACGCAGCAGATATGCCAGCATCTGAGCCCAGGCTTTCGCCCAAAAAAAAAAAAAAAAGAAAAAAAACCCAACTGAAAATAGTGCAGCCCTATGTGATGTGTCGGTGTAAGTCTGACCACACACAGGACGAAAATGCACTTTCCGCCACCCACATGCAGAAAAAGTAAAAACTCTGTTATTAGCTACAACAACTGTTATGATGTTTTAGTACTCAAGTGTCAATAAGTCACCCAAAATGTTGCCGTGACTCTCTTCACGAAACAGTTTAACAAAACACTGGTTTGGCACATGAAGCTGAATTAGCTCCATACGGTTTTATGGACACATATTGCCAGCACACAATGTATTGCCTCTTGTAGTGGTCGACTTTGGAGTGGAACATTGTGAATTGCTGTGGTTGTTACTATTTCCATCAAACATCAACCCACCCTCTCCCATTGCATATGTTATACAGGTGGTTTGAGATGATAAAATGAAGCATGTCTCCAACGCCTCGTTGTCCACCTACCTCTGCTATCAGGGGTTAAAGTCGCACTACACCAGTGAGGCCACTCAAATACTAGAACCGATTTTGTCCTGGTCTCCCAGTCCCTCGTCCTTTTTAGATTTTAAACTTCCCCTGCCACCTTCTGTATTATGCTGAAGTAAATTACGTCCCCCACAAAATCTATAGTGTGTCTTTAAAAAGCCATAACTCTCATGGTGGTGCCATGACATTGACCCCTATAGCAGGGCAGTTCTGGTTCAGTGGCCAGGCCTCATGCTTGGTGAACACTCACAGGCATACACACAAAAGCACCCCAAACACATATACAACACATACATGCTCATATAGCTGCACACCCGTGCTCAGACCTCAGGTGCACCGAGAGGAGCAGTTAAATTTCATCATTACCCTTTCTTCCCTGTGTCGGGGCATTTTATAGGGCCTTTTTATAGCCCACTCTGAAGGTGCCACTCTGGTCCCAACGGTCCACACAAGAGAGGGGATAGATGGAGAGGGGAGAGGGAAGAGCAGCGTTGGTTGTGAAAGCTGAAAGAAGATGGAGATGAGAAAGGGAGAAAGCACAAGACGAGCAAGTGAGCACAAACTCTCCCTCGCTCACTGTGTTGGGCGCATAAGCAAAGCAAGTAGGACACAAGAGAGTAACGAAAAAAGAAATTGCATGAAGATGACTAATAGGACAACAGAAAGGAACAGTTCAAGAGAGGGAGGAGGGAAGGAGTGAGAGGGTCATCAGTTGTCAGTGTGACTGCTGGGCTGATATAAAAACAATGGCAAGGGTGGTGGATAAGGTGGGTGATGAATGGGCTTCAGACACTCATCCATCCCACTGAAGGATTTGCAGCCGGGGAATCATGTACAGACACGTCCAGGGAAGGACGGACTGTGCGTGTGTGTGTGTGCGTGCGTATACGTGCGTGCGTCCGTGCCGCATGCGTGTGTATGCGTGCGTGCGTCCGTGCCGCACGTATGTGTGTGTATGTGTGTGTGTGTGTGTGTGTGTGTGAGAGTGTGTGTGTGTGTGTGTGTTTGAGAGTGTGTGTGTGTGTGTGTGTGTGTATGTTTGTGCGATGAGCAAGTGACTGCAGGATGAGACAGGGGAGAAATAAAGATTTCATGTCAATTCAGTGTGTGCTCAGTTCAGAGTGTGCTTAGTAGTCCACATGGATGATGCAAATGTTTGAGTTGATGATGTGCATTCTTGAGTGCAAAAACAAACAAACAAACAAAAAAAAAAACACACAAAACTGTAACAGGCCTCTGCGACAGATGATGTATGGCAATGGTTCTGTCTAGATCTGAACAGTGCCATCTATATCCTTGAGTCCTACCAGCACTGTCCAACACTGATATTTTTGCACCAAACGGCGACCATAATGATGCTGGGATTCCAAACATGTCCGATTGTGGTAGATTGACTGCTAACTGGATACACATGGCTGAGATTGACTTGAACATTATTTTCAAATGAAAATAAGTTGAGGTACTATCAAAGCTCAGTTCAAAACCATGAAATTGGGTTTTATCTTGTTGTCAAAAACATTTAGTGACAAAACAGTGAAAAGGTACACAGCTAGGATAGTCATAACAGATTAATACCACATTATTTGTTAGGATAATGTGACTGCAACAGTATATTTGAAGAGGCAGAGGTTGTCTGCTAATAAATGAGCAAGTCTCACGTTCTGTTTGCTTCAGTAAACAGATTAACGAACCCCCCTGTTTTACTGCCCTGACAACTCAATTCCACATCTGAGTGCCATGAGTTCGCAATATTCTTTCTTGACAAAGTCCATGGCATTAAATATGCAATAATTTCCACAGCACAAAACATGTGTCACAGACAAAACAATGAAAGATAATGATCTCTTATCTTAGTTCATGTACATGCTGCCTAGATGAATTACCCACTCAGTCTCTAAAGTCTGTGCTGAGCAGTTTGTTACCACAACTTATTTCTGGACTGGAACATTTCCAAAGGTCTTAAAAACTGCTGTCATTTAGCCTCTTCCAACAAAGATGCCACAGTACTGACCAAAAAAATGACCCATCTCAAACCTGCCATTCTTGGGTGAAGTCCTGGAGAAAGTTGTAAATCAACACCTCACTGACTTTCTCCTGTCAAACAATGCCTTAGGTACTTTACAGTCAGGTTTAAGGCCCCATCATAGCACTGATCAAGATGACCTGTGATGTCCGCGTGAGCACAGATGCAGGTCCAGTCAAAGTCTTAGTTTTGCTGGACCTAGGTGATGCTTTTGACACAGTGGACCATGTGATCCTATTACAGAGGTTAGAGAACCAGGAGGGAACCTCTGACATAGTTCTAAGCTGGTTTAACCAGGAAATACAATCATATTAGTCCAGCGCTCAAGCCTCTACACTGGCCCACTGTCGCTCCGAGAGTAGACTTAAATCCAGCTCTTCTAGTCTATCAATCGCCCCATGGTTTAGCACCAAAGTACATATCTGACATATTAGAGCCATCTGAACCATCTCAGGCTCTAAGAACCTCATTAATTGGTCTCCTGCTGGTTCCCAGGGTCAGGATTTAACAAGCTGAGGGACAGGTCTCCTGAAGATGTGAGAAAGGCCTCAACCCTAATAATGGTCAAATGCAGGCTGAAAACTATCAAATTCACATGTGAATACAAAGTTGAATATAAATCATCTGCACTTTTTGCTTTTGATTGAAATTATTGATTGATTACTATTGATGTTTTAATGTTTTTATTCCTGGCTTTTTAAACGTCTTTTGAATTTTTGCCTTTCTTTTCACCTTTGTTAAACACATAGAGTTGCCTTGCATAGGAATTGTGATGTGCAAGTAAACTTTGCCCACCTAGATATATAAGACATAATGTTTTCAATTAAAATGATATAGGCTTTCATGGATATGCAAAAGAAAGTCACAAACATGTGCAAACTACCTCTGATAATACTTCACTCCATTGGTTTACCGGGCGGAGAGAATTACCTAAACAAGAAAACATGTGCACTTTACCTTCACACAGTACAAATGGAAAAGAAATGTAAAAATTTCTGTCAAAGGTCATTCACAACAAATGTGCCTCATTGTGCGTTTCATGATGTCAAATGCAACGAACATGATTTGCAGTCATCTTTGTCAGTCGTGCCCTCAGAAGTCATACCCATGTGACCCCTGCTGTTAAATTTCTGTTCAATGGTCATTGAGAGACTCTGTGCCTCATTTGAATATATTGAGTATGCCATCTGTAAGCCATTTATCTCCCTCAAAATACCATTACCAAGTACACCTCCCCCCTCAGCCTGCCCTCCACTGTTTTACTGAAGCCTGACTGTACACCCTCATAGACATGTGCACACACCAACACCATACAAACACAAACATACAAGCATAGAGCAAGTATTAATTACACTGGGTTACACAAAACTAAAATTGTGAGTTGTCTAAGTTTGTTCAACTGAATTTGGAACTTAGCACCGCTGTTGCTAATGGGGGATATGTTGGGTCTCTGTGTGTCCATCCCGTAGACCTTGACTGTTTACATGTTAAGGAGCACTACCTGCTCCATTTTTTAAAGCACCTTGAGATAATTTCTGTATGATTTGGCGCTATACAAATTATATTGACTTTGACTTGACTGAATGCAAATATGACAACTATCTTTCACAATCAGGTCAGGTATTTATACTAATTAGATCTAGAAAAACCGAGTCCCCTGACATAATTGATAACATTTTTGTGATATTATTGGTTGATGTTTGTTAATATTTCTCATCCAAAAGAGGTTTTAGGAGAAATGGTTTTCAGAATGTATTGATCATATGGAGGTATCTTCGTCACTGATGTCAGAAAGTTCTTCGAAAGCATGCACTGGAATTTCATCATAGTGAGCAACAGGACAAGGTGCTGATTCAAGATCAAGACACTTGAGGCTGCTTCGGTTCTTTCTGTTCATCCCAGTCACATCAATAGCGCAGAAGTGGCAGTCAGTGACATGGTTTGTTGTCCAAACTTTTCTTGGAGGAGGCAGTGGCCCTTGGGACACAAAGTAGTTTAGTCGTGCTGAATTATCACCAAGTGATGAAAATAATTACCATATTTTTCTAAATATAAGACAATGTTTTTTTCCCCCGAAACCCACTTTAAAAAATATGATTGTCTTATTTTTGGCAACTTAGTTTTGAAAAGCTTTACACACAGCTTTACAAAAGCTTCACACACAGCTCAAAACACAGCTCAAAGCTGTATTTTGAAAGATATACAGCTACAGGTCAGTTGGAAGCAGTCACATATTTTGTTGAGGCTGCTCTTTAACAGTATTGGTCAAGCTGCAGGTTATCTATGAATGCAGCTGTGGCAAGAGGGGTGGGGCAATTTAGTGTCAAATCAACTATCAGACTTAAAGTAGTCTGACTCCTGTCCAGGGATGCCACCTGGGGGAATTGCACCCCCAGGAAAGTGGTGAGAAGGGCAAAGGTTTGTTGCACTCAGACGTTGATTTAATTTTTTTTTCTTTGATTCAGCACAATTCTTTTTAAGACAGAGACTTTTAAAACAGTGACAATGGTCTTGTTCTACTAGGAGAAGAATTTTAAATTCTATTCTCAAGTTTATAGGTAGCCAGTGCAGAGAAGCTAAAACTGGGGATATAAGGTTTCTTTTCTTAGTTCCTGTCACTGCTTGTGATGCAGCATTCTGAAACCAGCTGGAGAGGCCTCAGTGTCTTGTTGCTACAGCCTGCTAACAAAGAATAACTGTAATCCAGCCTAGAGGTGACAAAAGCATTAATTCGTTTATTCAGCATCCTTCAATGACAGCATGTGTCTGACCTTGGCGATATTATGTAAGTGAAAGAAGGCGGTTCCTGACATTTGTTTAATGTGAGCATCCATCCATTTATCCATCCATCTTCTGCTGCTTATCCAGGGCGGGGGCAGCAGTCTCACAAGGGAAGCCCAGACTTCCCTCTCCTCAGACACCTCCCGCAGCTCCTCCGGGAGGACCCCAAGGCGTCCCGAGGCCAGCTGAGAGACATGGTCCCTCCAGCGTGTCCTGAGTCTTCCTCAGGGCCTCTTCCCAGTGGGACATGCCCGGAACACCACCGTGGGAGGGCATCCAGGAGGCATCCAGAAAAGATGCCCGAGCTACCTCAACTGGCTCCCCTCGATGTGGAGGAGCAGCTGCTCTATTTTGAGCTCCTCCCGGGTGACAGAACTCCTCACCTTATTTGGTAGAGTGCGTCCCGCCACCCTACGGAGGAAACTCATTTGGGCTGCTTGTATCCAAGATCTTGTCCTTTCGGTCATGGCCAAAGGTTCATGACCATAGGTGAGGGTAGGGACGTAGATCGACAAGAGCTTTGCCTTCAGGCTCAGCTCCTTCTTCACCACGACGGACCGGAACATCGACCGCATCACTGCCGCCGCTGCAGCACCGATACGTCGCTCGATCTCCCATTCCATTCTACCCTCACTCGTGAACAGGACCCCAAGATACTTTAACTCCTCCACTTGAGGCAGGATCTCATCTCTAACCCAGAGGTTGCAAACCACCTTTTTCCGGTCGAGAACCATGGCCTCGGATTAAGACGTGCTGATTCTCATCACACACTCGCCTGCAAACCGCCATAGCACATGCTTGAGGTCCTGGTCTGAGGGCGCCAATAAGACAATATCATCTGCATAAAGAAGCAATGCGATCCTGTGTTTGCCAAACCGGACCCCCTCCAGCCCCTGGCTGTGCCCAGAGATCCTGTCCATATAAATAGTAAACAGGACTGGTGACAAAGGGCAGCCCTGCCAGAGGACAACACGTACTGAGAATGCATCTGACTTACTGCCAGCAATGCAAACCAAGCTCCTGCTCCAGTCACATAGAGACCGCACAGCCCTTAGTGGGGGGCCATGGAGTTCATGAAGGGGGGGCCATGGACCGCGAGGAACCCGGTGGAATGCCCTCCTACTCAGGGCGGATCTTGTCCACCCTTGGCGCTTTGCCACCATGGAGCTTTTTAGCCACCTGTGTGACTTCAGCTCGGGTGATGAACGAGTCGACCTCCAAGTCCTCAGCCTCTGCCTCCTCTGGGGAAGTCATGTCGGTGGGAGATCCTCAAAGTATTCCAGCCACCACCCGACCACATCCTCAGTAGAGGTCAGCAGCTCCCCACCTCCACAGTATACAGTGTTGGTAGGGCGCTGCTTTCCCTTCCTTAGGCGCCGGACGGTTTGCCAGAACCTCCTTGAGGCCAAATGATAGTCCTTCTCAATGGCCTCCCAGAGCTCCTCCCAGAACTGAGTTTTTGCTTCCGTGACAGCCTTGGCTGCCGCACGCTTGGCCTGCCGGTACCTTCCAACTGTCTCAGGAGGCCCACAGGCCACAGCTTCGGGCTGCTGCTTCAACAATGACCACCTCCCTGAGCTGCCACCTGGAGGTGGAGGGGTTTGAGTGCCCAAATGAACCTGAGAGCTCAGTTGTCAGGGACCCCTGTAGGGACCCCCGGTAGAGTCCCTCAAGGCAAAAAGGTCTCAGGTGACGGGTCAGACTAAGAGCAGCTCCGAGCCCCATATGAGGAGGAAACAACATAGGGCATGCATAATTTTGTGAGGTTGTCCTCCATGTCCATAACCGCTTGGTCCAGCAGGTGCACCACAGCCGTTTCAATGAATATTTCACACGGTTGTTCACCTCTGGCCACAACCGCTCAACTCGGTTCTGTTATATGGATATTTATAGATATTTTGATGAAATTACCCATCATTTATCAGAAGAGAACTGTTAGGGTTTGATCAACAATCACAAAACAGTTATCCTCACACACATTATATAAACCTATCAAAGGAGTCCCTGTTCTCAGCTGTGTTTTTAGTCCCACGCATGAGGTATCTACATAGTCATCAAAATCTAAGAATTACCTGATGCTGAAATTCATGGTATGGCTGATAGAGCTCTCTCAGGGCTCCACCAACCTGACCTTCTCCCGCGTGCAGGCCCCCCGCAAACAGATAGCCAGTCATAAACTTACGGCCTTATGATGGTCCCGTTGGTCACAGGCGACCACATTTACTGATAGTGTTGGCCATATACATGGGCGAAAATCTCATTTCATTTGTGAGAATTGTGTTTGTGAGAGGGGGTGTGTCAGAGGGCGGGAGTGGCATGATAAAATTGCTGTCTGGCATGACTGTACAGTCTCCCTCTTTCTCTCCAATAAATTCCAAACTTGTTGATTAGCGTTGAGAATGATTTTTTTCAGTGGGGAAGCAACTTTTTGGGTGGAAGGGTCTTGTCCCCCACAGGAATTGCGTCTATATACAATATTGCAATATACTGTGAAAGAAGCCTTAAATGAAAACTCACCTCATATAGAGATTGCATCAAAGCGTTGTCCAGCTCTGCATCTGACATATGTCTTTTTCCACCTCAGATTATGCCGAGCACAAAATCTTCTGACACTCATTTCCAAGAAATGTTGGATACCCATCTGCTCTAACTTTTGGGGTATTTCGGCGTGTATCAAACTGCTGTCGAATACCTCCATGATAAAAGTAGAGTGTGGTTCCAGCGCTGCCGTGACCGATAGATAGTGGCTAAAGTACCGCTCATCACCAACCTTTCGGGTCACGTAAACCGAAATAATGAAGATATAACATCTAATTCAGTCTGTTTTTCCATTTTGTGTTTTCGATCCGAGCCGAAAAATGAATTTTTTTTTTCAGATTTTTTGTTTTTCAGTTTTTGATTTTGATCCCAAAACGAGAAAACCAAAAGCGGAAATGGGTTTAGTTTTTCGGAAAAGGCGATGACGCAAGTGGTTTGGGTTTTCTCGCTTTTGTTTCCAAAACAGAAATCAAAAGAGCGAATAGTACACGGATTATAGAGTCCGAGCGGACCATGTTTTCCACCTCCATTGTTGTTGAAAGTTTTCAGCCTTCTCTTGAAATTAGAGAGATCGTACGCCCGCCGAGACAGAAAGTGGAGGATGGTCCCACAGGAGAGGAGCCTGATTGTCGTAGGCTCTGCCCCCCGTTCTACTTTTACAGATTCTAGGAATCACCGGTAACCCTGCGTTCTGGGATTGCAGAGCTCTGGTTGGATGATAAGGTAGCATCATCAGTGATGATGCCTTGTTGAGGAGAATTCTAAATTCTATTCTCAATTTTATAAGCAGCCAGTTCAGAGATGTTAAAATAGGAACAATGTGGTCTATTTTCTTAGTTTCTGTCAATACACATGCAACAGCATTCTCAACCCTCTGGAAAAACTTCTGTGTCTTGTTGCAACAGCCTGCTTAAGAATTGCAGTAATCCAGCCTGGAAGTAATAAAAGCATGAACAAATTTCTCAGCATCTTTTAAAGACAGCATGTGCCTAACATTAGCGATATTGCGTAGGTGATGGAGGGTTTGCTAGATGTTGGTTTCATCTGGCTTCACTGCTAAATTCAGTTGTGTTTCATCAGTATAACAGTGAAAATTGACAGTGTTTCGGGATGATAATACCTTGAGCGCAGGTCTCAAACTTGCGGCCTGCAGGCCGAATGAGGTCCATGTCGAGCCATGTCATGAGCAGCACGTAGTGTGCGCTCCTACCGCAGATGGCTGGTTCAGACCTGCTCGAAGCTGATACCCCCCCACACACACACTGATGACTTGCGTCCAGTTGATAGCAGTCAGCCTTAGGTTTGGCCCTCGGTTAATTTGAGTTTGAGACCTCTGACTTAGAGGAGGCATAAACAATATGCAGTGAACAGAATCGGTCTAAGCACAGACCCTGTCGAACTCCATGTCTAACCATGGTGTGCCTACAGGAGACATTGTTGATATGCACAAACTGAAATCTATCTGACAGATAAGACTTAAACCAACTCAAACCAGTTCTTTAATGTTGATCAGACCTTCTAGCCTCTGTAGAAGGATCTAGTAGTCGATTGTGTCAAATGCAGTACTGAGATCTGGTATAACAATCACAGAAACGAGACCTTTGTTGAAAGCCATTTGTGACATTCACCAGTGCTGTGATGCCTGACTGAAATTCCCTAAATAAACTTCAGTTTCTGTGCAAATATACTTGCATACTATTTAAGGGACAGACATTACAAGATTTGGGTGGTTAGAAACTGAATTGCACAAAAATACACACTGTATAAAAACACACATATTGTATTACTGTTTTTATCTAGTGTCATTCTAATGCATTATTTGGTCTGTGTACTGCTAATACACGTGCACAGAATGGAAATCATACCTTGTATGTTTTCATATTACAAATAAAGAAAATTCTCATGAATAGACAACCAACATACACAAATTTAACAAAGAAGGAAAGGAAATTTTTCAGAATACAGTGGTTTATGTAGGAAAGTGGCCATTCGTTGCACGGCAAGTTTCAGCGTGGTTGTAATACAGGCATATATCTTCAGACATTTATCTTCATTCATATTCCTTATTGCTTAGCGGGCGATTCATGGGCCAAGGGCACTGTTACTGAGCTACTCCACACACAAACATCCACACAAATGCCCAACTACACATTCAACATAAGCTCCTTTAACTGATAACTTTGTTTGCTCATCCAAACACAATAGACGTAAGAAGTGGATGTGTCCTTGCTCTCTGTAAAATAGTATTTCTGTCATCACACACACCTCCACAGACTCAGAACTAAATTGATGTCATTATGTCATTCACCGTCATTCAACCATGTCAAATGAAAAAAAAACTGTTTTCAAACGTTTAAGTATGGTATCTGCAATCATGGATGGTATAGAATCTACAGTATAGAAGCCATTGATGGATGCCAACAGTCCTCCAGAGGCCCACTGTAGCACCTCCTCCTCTTTTGCAAGCATTACACCATAGAGTGAGGAGGTAAGAATGCACTTCACCATCCAGCAGTAGAGAGACCTGATGACATCAGCATCAAGTCGTGTCTCTCGAAACATTCCGAGGAAGTGCCAGGTGAATGATATATATATATATACAGTATATATATATATATATATACATATATCTTCCCCATCATCTAGGTGTGTATGTGCATTTGGGGAGGGTGTGTCAATGCTAATCAGGCCTGATGTGCCAAGCACACCAGCCAGACCGCATTCCACATGTCACTCATGACAGTTTTGTACACACTCCGGTGCACACACCTCTGGCACATACTGTTCACTCGTGGACCATTTACACATAACAGTGTATTATGTCACATATTCTCATACAGGGAGTAGAAATACAATACAAAAAACACAGTATGCAGAAACGTTTCTGTGTTCTACCTCAATAAAAAGAAATGAACAGAAATTCAGATTTAGTGCGATCCTGTGAAATTGAACATGTTTTTGCAGTATTAGTCAACCATCTAAATGTTGCAGTGCATGAACAGATTTTAAGCCAAACAAGCATGTGTGTATTTTCATTAAAAATCAATTAACTTCCTGTTGTTCCAAATGTTTCAGTGATCAATATGCTGTACATATCAAATAACATGAAATAACATATTAAATGGGGTGACGACATTTTTCCACTTAACCCAATCGTATAAGACTTTCTCAATTTAGGTTGATATACACATTTCTGGCATATTGGATTGGTTGTAGAATTCTTGGAGTCAAATTCATGAAAAATCTGAGTATTCTTGATTTTCTAATATCTCCTCTTAACAAATTAGTGTTTCAAGCCTGAACTTTGCCGACATATAAAAAGGCAGGCATACAGTCAGTCAGACTCGCCTCATATTCATGTTGATAATAGATTGCTTTTCATTTGCTGAACACTTAGTACACAGACAACTGGTTCCACTATGGTGAGTTTGTGTACTAGTGTAGTATATACATCTTACAATCTGCCTCTCTGTCCTTACAGCACTACCCTGCCAATACTCCTACTGCACAGAGTATATTTAATAAATGCCAGCTGCCCACCACCATAGATTGTGGGCTGGGGTCCGCTTGCATGTCGCTAATGCCTCCTCTGCATTTGTCTAACCATCATGCATGGTTAAATGTGTGTTGTTTGGGACGTACTGCACACTTGAAATATGTCAGGAGATGTACATAGATATAAATGTAGGCCTCCGAAAATAACAACACGGAGCCTAGAGAGGTCAGTATCAGGGATCAGTCCTGATGGTAAGCCGGGGACCGGCAGGCTTGGGCTATGTAGTCACACCACCAATTTAGCATAGTTTCTGTTAGCCCCCTCAGCAGCTCCCGAGAACCCAGGAACTCAGGCCGGTTGGGTGGCTGTCTGAAGGAAGCGCAGTGCTAAACCGAAGCCCGTGGCTAACCAGCCTGTCCACCAGCCTGTACACGTTTCTAATAGATTTTCCCCACTCATCGACACTCTCGCTGAGAAACAAACTCTTATTATCGGCAGCCCCGTCTCAAGAAATGTGAAAACTGCAACGCCAGGGACCATAGTCAAGTGTATTCCCAAGGCCAGAGCGGGCGAATCATATTCAAAACTACTGGCTAGGGATAAGCGTAAGTATGACAAAATTATTATTCATGCCGGCGGAAATTACACACAGCTATGCTAGTCAGAGGTCACGAAAATTAATGTGGAGTCGGTATGCACCTACGCCAAAACAATGTCGGGGAAAGTAATTTTCTCTGGACTCCTCCCAGACGTGACCAACGATGACATGTACGGCTGCATGTCAGCTTTTAATCGCTGGCTGTTGAGGTGGTGTCCCGTTAATGATGTAGGTGACATTAACAATTGGTAGAACTTTTTGTGAAAACCTTGCTTGATTAGGAGGGACGGCATACATCCCACTTTGGAGGGTGCAGCCCTTTTTTCTAGAAATATGGCTGACTTTACTAATTCATGACAATTCAGAGTTGTGACCAGGAGGCAGAGGTGCAGTCTAGCACGCCTTTCTGTGCATCCACATGGGCATCAAACGGCATCTTCCAACACTACAGCTTCTGTGAAACAAGATATGAAAATCAATTAATCTAATGTTATTGAACATTAGATCCCTGTCTTCTAAAGCTATATTAGTTACTGATTTAATCTGAGTTTCGCCTGGATGTGTTGTGTCTTACTGAAACCTGGCTATGCCCCAATGTGTCAGCCTAAATGAAGACACTCCTCCTAGACACACTAACACTCACATTCCTCGAGACACTAGCTGAGGAGGTGGGGTTGCATCCATTTTCAATGTCAACCTTTTAATCAAACTTGATTCTAAAGCACATTGCAACTCATTCGAAAGCTTGGTTCAGACTTTGTCACACCCTGACAGGAAAGCATTTACAACCCATCTTATTTGTTACAGTGTACTGGCCGCTGGGCCCGTACTCTGAGTTTCTAGGCAAATTTTCTGAGTTTCTATTGTGTTTAGTCCTCATGACTGATAAAGTGATTATGGTAGGTGATCTCAATATTCATGTGGATGTTGAGAATGATAGCTTTAGCACTGCCTTTCTGTCACTGCTGGACTCTACAAGCTTCTCTCAGATGGTAAATAAACCTAATCTCATCACTCACTCATCTTCTTAATCACACTCTCTACCTTGTCCTAACGTACGGTATTGTAGTAGAGCACTTGGTGGTTCTCCCTCAGAATCCTGTTCTATCAGACCACTTCACCATAACCTTTGAATTCCCTCTCCAGGATAACACATCACTGGACAAAACTGTTGTATTACTGTTGTTATACAAGATGTATTTTGGACAATTTTGTTGCCAGATTTGAGGAGGGAATTCCATCAGTGCTTTGTTGCACTCCAACAATGAGGTCCTTTACTAGTCCCTCTAGTATAGATGAGTTACTTGAAAGTATTTCGAGCTTTCTGCGAATGACGCTCGACGCCATTGGTCCTGTAAAAGAGAAAAAGATAAAACAAAAGAGACAGGCTCCATGGTATAATTCACAGATCCATGAATTGAACAAAACCCTGCAAGAACTCGAGAGGATCTGGTGCTCCTCTAAGTTAGATGAAGCTCGCTTAGCTTGACAAGACAGCCTAAAAAACCTATAGAAAGGCCCTCTGTAATGCCAGAACTGCCTATTACCCCTCATTAATCGAGGAAAATAGAAATAACCCAAGGTTCGTTTTCAGCACCTTAGCTAAGCTGACTCAGAGTCATGAGTCTACCGACCCATGTATTCCTGTAGATCTCAGCAGTAATGACTTCATGAGCTTTTTCAATGATAAAATTGTAGCAATAAGAGGTAAAATTAATGACCTCATTTCCTCAAACAAAGGTACACAGGATATAAGCTCAGGTCTGGGGCCCTTACTACCGGGTCCATTCATAGACTACTTCTCCCCTATTGACCTTCCTGTACTAAAGAAGATGATTTCCTCAGTTAGGCCATCAACCTGTATGTTAGACGCTATTCCAACTGGTCTGCTCAAAAGAGTCTTTCCCTTAAAAGGGACTTATATATTAAGCATGATTAACACGTCTTTATTAACTGGCTGTGTCCCACAGTCTTCAAAAAACAACTGTTGATTCTTGGATTTTAGCCGATTACAGGCCTATTTCTAACCTCCCGTTTCTCTCGAAGATCCTGGAGAAAGATGTCGCCAATCAGTTACTACAATTAGTTACTACAATTAGACAATTAGTGACTACGTGGAGAGCAATAGTTCACTTGATGAAGTTGTCAGGTTTCAGATTGCATCTCAGCACTGAGACACCACTGGTGATGGTCACAAATAACCCCATGATTGCTTCAGATAAAGGTCTTATTTCTGTGCTTGTACTACTGGATCTCAGTGCTGCTTTTGACACCATCTACCATCAGATCCTTCCTCAGTGGCTAGAGGATCTAATCGGTATCAAAGGAACTGCTTTAAGTTGGTTTTGAGTCATATCTGTCAGACAGATTTCAGTTTGTTTATTTTAATGATGTATCCTCTATGCACACTAGGGTTTGACATGGAGTTCCACAGGGCTCCGTGCTTGGACTAATTCTGTTCACTTTGTATATGCTTCCTCAAGGCAATATTATCTGGAAACACTTTGTCTCACTATGTCACTCTTTTCATTGTTATGCAAATGATACACAACGGAATCTATCAACAAGGCCTGACAAAACTAATCAACTTGCTAGACTTCAGGCTTGCCTTAGGGACATAAAACTGTGGATGACTTGTAATTTTCTGTTACTAAACCCGGATAAAACTGAGGCTATTGTTGTTGGTCCTGAACACCTTAGGAATACACTTTGCATTGAAATTGCTACTCTTGATAGCTTTACCTTGGCCTCTAGCACAACTGTAAAAGAAATGTTATCCTTGATCAAGATATGTCATTCAACTCACACATAAGACATAAGTCATGAACTGCCCTCTTCCACATCGAAGAAACATCGCAAAGGTTAGGAAATTGTTGTTTTTAAAAGATGCTAAAAAACTGGTACATGTTTTTGTTACATCCAGGCTGTATTACTGTAATTCTCTATTATCAGGCTGTAGCATCGAGTCGCTAAGGCCTCTCCAGCTGGTTTAAAATTTTCAATAAAGCTACAGTGAAACCTTGTTCTGCTGGAATAGATTTAGACGGCTGAGGGATCTCTAATGGTGCACTGAACCTCTGTCATTTCCTCCTCCCCTCTCCCCTCTTCCCCTCTCTCTCACCTGTATACATACATGCCTGATTCATCCATGTTACCAACTTAGCTTCTTCCGCGGAGTCTGTGTGCCTCGTGCTTTCTCAATTCGCAGATTGCAGCCGGAGCATGACCAGCGGTGAATGACGTGTTGCCGCGATGACAGATCGCCAAAGCGTCTGGGCCTTGCCTCTGATAATGACATGCCATGTTTATATTTATATATATCTGCAGTTTATATATGCTAGATTCAATTGTAACTTTGTCACTATGACTTTACTGTACTGTACTGTACTCTCTCTCTCTCTCTCTCTGTCAACCCAACCGGCCAAGGCAGATGGACGCCTACCAGCAGCCTGGTCTGCCCGAGGTTTCTTCCTCACCACAGTCACCCAGTGCTTGACAGTGGGGGAAATGTGTTCTCTATCTGTTACTTTATCTTTGAAAGCGCCTTGAGATAACCTTTGTTTGGCGCTATACAAATAACAGTGAATTGAATTGAATTGAATCACTGGATTCTAAACTGAGCTTGGAAGTCTGGAATCAACAGAGAGGAATCCAGCAATGTTTCTCAGTGGATATCAATGGAGCACATTACCCAGAAAGAGGAGGGTGAGGTTTACTTTGCTCTCATGTAGACTGTTTCTTGTTAACGCCACACCCGCCATACGGGTGACGAAAATGTTTGGTCATTGGACTGGAGAAAAGGTGATGAGTTCATAAACATACGAACTAAGAGCGCCTCCACACCAGCAGCCTAATGTATCAACCATGTGTGCGTACATTAAGGTTGTGTACACTATGTTTCATGCACGTCATAAGTACAGCTATGCAAATGTTTGTCCTGCTATGAGAATGTGCTAGTCAATGCGCAAATACTGTCATCTTGAGACGTAAGAGCCACACAATTAAGTATTGAAATGTGCCGATTTCCATAAAAACATTCCCTTTTGTGACCCACTGACTATGGTGGTTGACAAAGCAGAGAGGACTAGAAGTAGATCAATGGGTCACCAGTACAGACGATGGAGGAACACAGATACCTGGGAACCATCTTTGACTTCCATCTCTCAGCCACCTCCAACACAGACACTACTCTGAGGAGGAATCATCAAAGGGTGTAGAAACAGGACTCCTTCTCGGTCACTAAAATCATCTGTCCTATCTTACACTTTCATAAACAGTGTCTGTTCCTTCTCCATGTTTCCAGTCTCTCATACACTAGGACAGAAACTGCCTCCACTCAGTAGTTTGGATCTGTTCCAAGATTGTTGGGCCTCCTACTTGTTCCCTGACCACTGTCTATGAGTAGCAGACTCTCCACCTCACCAGATGGATTCTACAGGACTCAACCAATACACTTAACCCAGTTTTCAGGCTGCTGCAGTCTTACTCCAGGTTTCTCTGTCCTGCGTGCAAGAACCAAAGGAGGAGGGCAACCTTTTTACCATGCCATCCTCCCTCTGAGGTCATAACTCTGCGATTTACCCCTGCTCCACAGAGTCATCTTCTTTTCCTTCTTTTGGCTGCTCCCCTCATGCCAGCACCCTTCTCCACCTACTTCAGTTCTTCCAATCATCAATTCAAACACCCACTGCCGTTGTATCCTCCTGCACTACATCCATGAACCTTCTCTGTGTGATCTTTTTATTTTGCTCCTACCTGACAGCTCCATCTCAAACATCCCCTGTCTGGTATATCCATTACATGACCAAACCATCAACCCC
>OMPJ01039615.1:0-13450 GCA_900312935.1 Carapus acus | reverse complement strand
GCTCGGAGGCTCCGCGCTCGCACCGAAGGCGGCGGGCCCGCTGAGAGAGGAGGACTGCAGCACCATGGACAGCTCAGGTAAGCGCCCTCTAAGCCCCCACCGGCCAACCCCTCCCTCACACACACACACACTCACACACACACGGCTGCTGAGACTGCGAGCCGGTGCCGCGTTACGCCCACGCTGCGTGTCGTAGAGTGGGGTGGGCAGCCCCGAGGAGAAAATCAGTCCCAAGTATTGTATTCCTTATCCAGCTACGCACTACACGGAATCCCCACCCTATCCCTCCACCCCCCTCCCACACACACACACACACCTCCATGCTCCTCCCCTGCAAGGTTCCCTAGTCATTGCCAGACCCCACTTCGGGAAACACTCTGAGAGCCACTCAGGGAACCAGTGGGCTGCATATATAATATTGGCTATCCCATATCACACATGCACAATTTCAATTAATATTAGACTTAATTAGACTTATTTCCTATGTTGCTGGTGGGCTGGTGTTGGACATTCGTTGTCAAAGGACTGATTTTCAAGAATAGGCAACTGGCTTTCGTAATTCATATTTTTCTTATTGGTATCATTCCCACAATACACGTTTTATCGTGAGAAACATTAGCAAACTACAAGTACTGCAGCATGCAATTATCTCTGAATATGTATACAAACTGTATCATTTTTTTCAATGATGCCCTCATCATGCAGTGACTGTTAACCACAGCCAAGCAGCCAGTCTCCCTCCCGTTTACTTTTATCACGCCACTATCAAATATACAATCTGAAAAATCACCGTGTCAAACACTCCTATTTATGACAGTCTTGCGAGGTCATAATTCAATAGATTCAGATTCAGGCAGCTGCAACACATAACTCAGTGAGCAGAGATATTGAGCTGTCTATGCATAAATGATGGATCAGTGTAGTGGCCTAATGTCTTAAATTAAAAAAAACAATGCGGCTGAGAGGGTGAGCAGTGTGGAGTGAGATATCAGTCTTTGCTGGTGTCAGTCCATCAGTCCCACATAAATTCAACAGAAAAGTCCCATTGCTCATTTATATTGCAACGCATTTGTAGTCGTTAAGACGACGATATCTTTACCTTTACAAGCATAATGATATTTGTATCGCTCCTGCTGCCGCTCCAGCTGTAACAATAAACTACAAGTGCAACTACTGCCTCTTCTGCTTCCATTACCATACATCAAGTATCGAGCCAACCTAAATGGAGCGAGAGCAAAAGTACTGTGGACGCAAATTCTAGGGACGCTGCATCCGGATCTTGTGCAGCGTTTGTCCACTGTACCCAAGAGAAAAGAGTGATTGTAGGGTGAGAGGTAAAAGTATGGTTGCTCACTCAGTGTTAGTGGAGGTCTGCGCTAATCCACTCATTTGAAAGCCTGAGATCACTGCAGTGCTCTTAGTCGGCCTCCTGGGATGAACACTTGTGTGAAACAGAAGGATCTAGATGAGAGAGGGCGGGCTGGTCAATGAGGAGAGACGGGATTTGAATTGAACGTGGCGGGTGGGGGGGCTTTCAGTGTCAAATATCTGGCTTCCAGGCTTCTAGGATGGCTGCTTGTGTGTCTGTGTGTGACTCTGTCTGCATGGGACTATATGTCCTATTTGCATCCGGTCATATATTCGGGGAATGGGATTTTTTCGGTGCTCACTCTCAGTTGAACCGTGGTTGATTCTCGGCCCTCTCACCCTCCCTGTCAGAGCTTCTGATTTCTTCATCAGCGCCGCAGCGTCTTTAACCCGCACACGCTGCTGTCACAGCCCCCCCCCTACCCCGTCGCTTCTCTCTCTCTATCTTGAGGCCTGCTTGCTGTAGCTTGCTCACCACTCCGCACACTCCCACCGCCATCTGGCTGCCGATACACAAGCACATTGGCTGGAGGATGGAGGATGGAGAGACTGACTGACTAGCAAACACGCGGCTGAGATCCACGGAGACGCTCTGACGCAGTGCACAAGGGAATGGAGAATATCTCCTTATTGTTTGCTGTCTGGAGCATGAAAGCGCAGCATTTTGCTTAATCACGTGGTGGACAGGTTTCAGTTCACACAAAAGATAGAAAGAGCATGTTAGACTTTGCGAGTGTGTTTGACATTGAAAATCAAACAGACACACACTTCTCCTCAGCTGATAGGAAAGGGTGATTTATGAAAAAAGAGTTCAAATTAAGAGTGCTGCAAAAGAAGAATATTTTAAATACACATCCTGGCCAGTATTTGTGGCACTTGCAAATACTCTTGTAGAGTCTAATTCACATCAATCGGCTGCTTGTTAGCGTAAATACAGTTTGTTGGCTATGGTCTGTATCTCATTGCGCTGAAACTAATGTGTTAAAAATGACACAGTGTGATAGATCTAGCAATTAATTATCCAAAAGGAAAAACACTCACAATACATCCAACCAGACGCGATGCTCATTACAACCTTTCACAGCTGAAGGACAAAATGATAGTAACATTCGCGATGGTTAAAATGAGGCACAGAGCTGTGATTTCGGTAGTGACGATGATTGATTCGTGTGAAAGCGACCCCGCTCCTTATTCGTCGTCTCCACACGTTCCGGACTCGGACTGAATTGATTTGTCGGTGATATTGAGCAGCGTGATCATAAAGTCTGGCATCACATTCAGTGACAAAAGTTGAAAAGTGATGTTAAACTGTCGCGGAAAGCCGCCATTATCAGCCGCACTTGAATAATAAATGGGCTATTTTTTTTTTGGAAAACTGGCAGCACATCATTTTCATTTTCAGTGTTACCTTTTAATGGTAAAAAGAGAATAACTACATCGTTGGATTATGGGCCAGTGAGGGGATGACGCCATCTTGGTCTGATGTTGTTCTCAATATGAGAATGAAAACAAGGGATATTGTTGTTCAGGAGTAAAAGTTTAGTCTGTTGGTGCTACCTTTCTCTCTTTTGTAAGGGTAGAACTCTCACCAACTCGTCAAATGCCTCCCAGCTGAAGTCGATTCGTCCTAAGCAGCATCTATAATTAAGCAGATCTGTGTGTGGGTTTACACTGCAGTCAGTCAGGACCAGGATAAGATGAAGTGCAGCACAGCCCAGTAGGAGTAATATCCGGTGTGTGTGGAGGGGCAGCCATTGCTGAGCTTCATTTTAGACTTGTTCACAGTGCGATGGAGAGCCTGGACATGTCTTGAAGTATCTTCCACTTCACCTCTCCTCTTCTCAACCATCCATCTGCTCTCACTCTCACTCTCACTCTCCCTCTCCGCTCTCTGACACTCCCTTGCTCTCTCTGCTTTTTTTAGCAGATTTAGTGGAAGTGAAGGGAGTCTCTGGACCCAAACACATTTAGTAGCAGGAGGGGGTTTGAAGCTCCAATCTAAGAACCCTAAATTCCTTCTGTGCAAGATGGGGATGCAATTTGGCAGATTTCAGCGTCAGTGCTTCTATTTATTTGGCCCTCACTTAGGAAAGTAGAACAATATACAGGTCTTGTCTGTGCTTTGAAAAGAGGCCAGATCACCGCAGTACCGTCACAGTCCAACCCAGACCCACTTCCCAAACGCGGTGGGAATGATCCCACAACGTGCTGGAGGACACTGATGAAGTATTTTTTTTGTAGTAATTAAAGCTGTGAGGTTGGCTTGCAGTTTAAGAGAGCAGTGTTTTGTTTTTTTGTTTAGTTTTTTGGTATTGTGTCACATATTCTTTCATTCCCATGAAAAATACAAGTTACAGTAGCCTTTCACATGAGGACTGTCAAGTTTCCATCAGTTTCTCAACCCACAATCTCATTCTACAGTTAGGAAAAATCCAAAAACAACTGAAATAAAGAGGCTTCAGGCGTCCTCGGCCAGCAACAACATCTGTAACAAGAGAAGTTTTTAATAATTCATACGCTGAATGTGTGTGACAAATGTTCCATACCCAAACATTCCAAACAATCCCATTTGAGTTTTGCTTATCTGTGCATTCACATGCACCATTGAGTTTAGAGAAAAAATGAGCTCTCTTCGGCAGAGCAGTGATTAGACATTCACAGCACGGCTGTGAGTCGAAGGGAAATAAAGCGAAGGAGCGCGGAAGGCGGCGAGTTCGCGCGCACATGAGTACTATTTATGACTGAGCAATAAAAGGCTTTAAAGGAGCGAAGGTTTATTTATATTATTTCTTTGAAAAATGCCAGCATGCACATCCAAAACAGGAATAATTGTACATTTTGTCATTTTCATCGCAGTAATGTACGCACATTATCCAAGAGGTAATTAACTAAGCGCAACTTACTCTTGCCAAATTAACTTTAAGGATCATCACGATGAAATTTACCATGAAATGCAAAGGGAACTGAGAGATGCTTTCTCTTTGCATCTGTGGGGAATGAGTCGCTGCTCCTGGAGCGTGGTGACTATGTGACAAGTTTGTTTTCATGCCCCAAAGAGGTGAAAGCAAATGAAAGCAGCAGCTGTCAGCATGGTGCCGGCGCATCATGTTTAACGCCTCTCTACTCGTGAAGAAATAGTTGTTAGACCACCAGGGGGTGCTGAACGAGACATGAAGCATTGGTCGCAAACCAATACGACCTTCATCTACATGCGTGCGCAAACCGATGCCAACTCCAAGGTGGAGATGTTCTTCATACACACACGTATACACAGAGATTACCTGCTTGGAACCAATGATCGTGAGCATTTCTCCTCATTATCAAACATGTCAGAAACTGTGTTCCCATCTTAAATGTTGAGGAACTCCATCTTGGAAAGCGCCTTGAGATAACCTCTGTAATCTTTTGTGAATTGAATTGAAGTAAATCTGTCTGTGCACACGTGTGTTCTTCATCCCTGCATTCTGATTGGTCGCCTGTGTTTCCAGACATGGATTCGGGCTACGGTGGTGGATTGTTGGATATGGTGAAAGGAGGAGCCGGGAAGTTCTTCAGCAACTTCAAAGACAACCTGAAGGACACGCTGAAGGACACATCCACCAAGGTCATGCATCAGGTTGCCACGTAAGTCCTCCCACATCGTAGCTCGCCTCATTCCAATTTTTGCAAGACGCTGTACTCCCAATTCTCTGAAGTATTAAGGCTAATTGGCTCAGTTGCAGTGTTCAACAATGAACATTGAATTTCAATGTTGAGCAACAATGGACATTGCTTCTTCCTGAATCTGTTATCCTTGCGGGCCGTAGTACAAGAAAGAGAGTACATTGTTGGGCATGTGCACACACACAAGTAAACATGCACAAGAACCCCAGGGTTCAGATGTCGGCTGTCGGCGCTTGTCTCTCAGGGCCGGATTACGGTCAAGTCATTGTAAACCCAGAAATGTAATCACACTCTTACGAAAGTGTCGGTAATTTGATAGCCAGAGTATTTTTAAGATGTTTTCCAGTCATCCTGCGTATTTCTGAGAATTGCTCTCATTTTAGACTGCGGCACCAAGAGCCGCTGAGCAGCAGTTTGAGGCTGGTATGACAAAGCGCCTGTTGGATGTCGCGAAGTTAAAGAATAGGAAAATGATTCTCTGCAAACACTGCTCATGGGATTTTTTTATGACACACTGTATGAATACCCATCAGGAGGATGAGGCATTGTTGTTAAGTGTGTTGTGTCATGCTGTGTTTTGTTGTGTGGTGTGGTGTCTTGTGGTGTGCCGTGGTGTAAGGCGATTATTTCTGCCGCTGCAGCCTTTATTCTCGACATGTGAACGTTTTTGTCTGTGAGAGGGATTCTGCGGTTGCTAGGAAACGGAAAATGGGATGTCAATCGCTCCGATAATTACCAACCAAATCTTTATTCATCTCGACAGAGGGACAAATCTATCAGATTGCCACAATCCTTTGGTCAACTTCTTTTTTTCGTGGCAAATAGCAACCTCCGCACACACATACACACACACACACACACACACACACACTGCGCTAGCTGGCTTTCTCTCACTTGAGCCCGTTTGTCATATTGTCGTAATGTAAATATGTCAAGGTAAAACATCATATTGAAATATGTCTGCGTTTATTCTGTACAATATACAGAATATCGCGTCCATAAACACTGCATCTGTTTGTATATGTGTGAAGGAGAGTGTGTGCGCACATTTGTTCAGGTTCATGTGCTTGGAAATGTGCAGTATGGGTGTATGGATGATAGTTGTGCATATTTGTGTGCAGTAAAATATTGATTTTATATTTGTTTTAGTGTATAGATATACAGTGTATGGACACATATAAAGAGCAGTATCTATGTATCCGAGGTATAGTATGCATACACCCACAAATACATATATTGGTATGTATACTGTAATTCACAATAGGTAACTTTATACAATGTTATATACATTATTGTGCCTCTCATATAATAGGTACATTCAGAATTAAGTGTTCATATGTTCACATAGGATATATTCATAGACGCATATTTGCTGTAAATTTGTATTGTGTGTGTGTATGTGTGTCTTTGTGTCTGTGTGTGTCTGTGTGTGTGTGTCTGTATACATACTGTATATAATGAAAACATACATACAAAAACTCATTTTGAGTATTTAAGAATTTTGTTGAGTCAAATAAGTATATCGGTGTGTGTGTGTGTGTGCATACATATATACTGGATACATAAATATAGAAACTATTATTGAGTATTGTAGAATTTTGTTGAGTCAAATAGTATAGCTAACTAATGCTAAATACCTGCAGATTCAAGTGCACAGTTTGAATTTTCCTCATGTTGTCGTATTACCACATGAAGTGTGTGTGTGTGTGTGTGCGCGCGCGCGCGCGTGTGTGTGTGTGTTAACCGGATTGTATAGTGAAGCAGGCCCCAGACCCTCTGCTGTGCTTTTTGTGCCGGCATGTGCACCGGACAGCACAATGGGGCCTCAGTGCAAAGAGAAGCGCACCTACACACACATGCGCACACACACACACGCTTGACTCATCAGCTCAGGTTTCTTCCTCCGCCGTCTCTCCTGTCCTCTGTCCTAGTCGGGGCACACACACCCTCTCGCCGGCGCCGACGTTCCCCTGTATTGTTGGATCGGCGCTCGGCTTTCATCTCGGCTCCGCCCCTCTTCTTCCCCTCTTTTCTTTGGCGCCTCTCCTCTTCCTCTCCTCGCTGAATTATTCATGGCGGTTCAGAGTGCCAAATGGCCAGTGCAGTGCTGATACAGAGGGATTCATTTCATTACAGTCCTCTCGGTGGACATGTGCGTGTGTGTCTGAGAGAGATTCAAAGTGTGTGTGTGTGGATGGAGGCATCTGAGGATGGCAATGCTTGATGCATGTTCGCTGACTGTGACAACAAGCACAGTAGAAAATCATGGCACAAAAGCAATAAGTATCACCTACTAGTGTATTGGTAGTACAAGAAGAACTAACACCACTGTGGAAAATATGCACAGAAGAAATGTGTTATATTCAAATATTAAAACTAACCTGCATTACACACTTAAAAACATTGAGGCGTAACATATTTATTACGCTCATATTACACAATGCTTTAGCTGCGTCTGTAACTTTCACTGTTTAAAACAGTTTGGAACAGTTTTTTCAACGAATCGACCACAAAAATAAACAATAATACTCTAAACCTGTTTCTGGTGATTTCGTTTTGGGAACGGCAGCTCAGCTAACTGAGGTAAAAGTGACAACCAATAGCAGAAAAATATGGTGACGCACGCACAGCCAAGGGATGTGAAATTACACACTGGTCCCTGCTGTTTAACACACAAAGTGACTTAGCCTCTTTACTAGATATGTGTATTGATAGCATGTTTACTCATTTGGCAGTCCAGAGCATAAATGTGATGTTTTCTATTTCTGCTTAGCTGTTTATCTATTTTTTTACCACCAAGAAGCTCAAAATGGCGTCAAATAACACTACTAATTTGATGTAAAAAGTTATAATACTTTACGAAAAACGCAGGCACCATTTTGTGTCCGTTTTGCAGCATGCGACGGTCCCCTGCGCCCCAGTTGTGCACACTGAGTGCGAACAGGTCGCCCTCTGTTGCTTTCGGCACCCGCGCTGAGCTGGCGCAAACACTTGCCCTCTGTGTGTGTTTGTGACACACATTTTGCTTCCTCCGAATGTACTGAATGTGACACACACGCTGCACAGCCAGACTCATTCTTTTTTCAGGATCAGAAGATCAATGGATCAACAATGTAACCACCTACCTACCAGTCATCACGGCCTCTTGCCGTCTGTCTCATCTGTATTCGGGTGAAGGCAAAGGGCCGTCGCTGAATTATTTATTCGGCCTGCTTGTTTGCGCACCTGGCTGGGGAGAATTATATTTTACAGAGGACCAATCTGGGAGGCAAGTGGGCTCCGTCTGTAAGGAGCACGAAGCTGTCAGAGAAGAATGGCCGGGGCTTGTTTCGCGAAAAGGCAAAGCGTCCTTGGTCCATATGCAGACGGGCCACGCCCCTCATCCATCGCCTCTCCCTCTCTGCCCGCGATCCAACCTCCAGCTCATTTGTCCCCATTTTCACCAGCACCTGCTTCATCTATCCTCCGTCTCCTCACCTCTTTATCCCTCCATCTCTCTCTCTCTCTCTCTCTCTCTGCGACTCCCTTTTCTTCTTCATAATGATTCGCTCCTAGCATGAAGGAACAAAGCAGCAGCAGATGTACGCTCTTCGTCTTTGTCTCTTTCACTCATAGCGGCGAAAAAAGCACTTAAGAGGTAGAGGGTGCATAAAATCTGAGACAACCACGGAGGAAATGAAGAACACTGTATCGGCAGTTAGGATCCAATCTATTCTGACTGCGTGTGCGCGTGTGCGTGCGTGTGTGTGCAAATCTTGTCAGAGGAGAACGGGAGAATACTCAATTTGATCACCATTGCACGGATGTAAGCTGTCCTCAAATGCCTCGCTCGGTCCCGCTGTTTACATGCCAGCAGGAAACATTAGAATTAGGCTCTATGGGGGCATTGTACGCGTGTGTGTGAGCGTGTGTGTGTGTGTGCGCGCGCTACCGTCTGTCAGCCGGAGTGAGCATGTGTTTTGTGCTGGTGTGTGTTTGTGTGTTTGCCTGGCAACAGCCAAATCACTTTAATTCAGGGCAAACAAATGCAAAATACACTTCATTTAGAGCTATTTTATTTTAAATGCCGTATTCTTAATTCCTCGATCCGTCAGAAAACAAATGTGTAAAACAGAATCAAAATAGTGTTGTCAGTGAGTCAGACTTCACGCTTTGCTGCTTTTCAGCATGGCAACGTCCCAAAGGCGCCCGTGACGAAAATAAATCCAGTCACGGACTAAGGGTGTTTTCAGTGCTCATTGGGAGAATAGTAGTGAGCTCCAGGAGAGGGATGGACTAACTCTTTTATTTGTGTGTGTTTGTGTGTCTGTGTGCGTGTGTGGAGACACGCCACCATCAACGGGGTGTGTCCTTCTGGAGTTGTAAGTGCTGCCCTTGTTTGCCGTCGTCCTTCTCCGTCCTCGGCCCTGACACACCTCACGCTGCATTTTCATTGGCTGCAACTTCATCCCCCGCTAGCTGGGGGTAGAGGGATGACCGCTCATTTGCATAAAGTGTCGCTATTGGCTGTGAGAGTTTAAACCTGAAACCGGACCACGCACTGTCCTTAGATAGGCAACAACACACACACATTCAGACACATATTCCAACACAGCACCTGTTTTTGCACCATGAAGCGTTTTCATATGGTTTTGGTGGATCTTGCATCAAACACCATACTTTGTTATCTTATTTATCAGACTGGTGAGCTGGAATCCATCCAGTCTTTTTGGTCTGAGCCAGGACTTAAACCATCCACCCCCCAGTCCCCAGACAAAGTCCCTGTAGACTGACACATTGCCGCACTGGCATCTAAAATAGAGAAGACAGAGAAGTATCCAATGATACATCTATTGAAAATACGTTTTGTCCAGAATTTGTTTATTGAGGAGCTCAACTTTGACAAAATCTGCACCAATAGGCTGTGCTCTTTAAACCAGTTCATACACTGCCACTGCAGATGACTCATATTGTCAAAGAATAGAAATTTGTATTTTCTTACTCTGTTGCGCAACAGTTTGGTGTATGTGTGTGTGTTTGTGTGTATGCTTATGTTTGCTGCTATTGCTACAAGAGCTGAAATCCAGTAGGGACTATCTCCCTGATGCAAGGTTTCCCGTAGTTAAAATGTGCATGGGCAATTCTTCGAAAGCAGACCCAAATTACATGTTATTGTAGTGGTGAGCTCTGTGCCGAGCTGTGTTTTTAACAGTTTTCAACTCACTGAACCCACAGATCACTGTTGCCAACGCAGCCCTCTCAAGCTGACTTGCGGCTGCCCTGCAATCAAATCGAAATGGCCAATTAGACCTTGAAACCCATTTTAGTCGCTCTTCTCCTCCTTTGTCGTGTGAAGTGTACTGTATCTTGAAACCTTGGCGAAAACCCTTTGCTCTCTTTGCCCCCTTTGCCCATCCAGACCACCTCCCTGCATAACATCTGCATGTGATTAGCCATACGGCACCAACAGTGAGTCACATGTCCTCCAATAATGAGCTCTATTAGACAGCACACTTATCGTGCCAAAATGACCCCAGCGTGATTGCCTCACGCTGCGGGGTGGAAGTATTTTTCTTAAAGTATTATTAGCGGAAGTGTTATCACACACCTATTCTCCTGTCACTGCTCCCAGCTTGCGGCCCTCAGACGGATACATGGGCGGGTATCAAAGCCAGACGAGGGGATTCCAAGTAAACAGCTTCATTAGCGAGTCCCGAGGTGGCGCAAATGAATTCCATTCGTTTTTGCGTTCCGTTCTATTGCGCTTGAACATTAAGGTTGTTTGAGAGCAGTAAGGAATCTTTGGTTTCTCCACAGCGGACATCTGCAGAAGAATCTCCGACTGGTGACTGGTGCACATCTAGACCCTTCAGATCCTTGTCGTCAACACTAATTTGAGTGGCAGAAATGTCTGCTTCCTCATTTTCCTCGCTCTATCTGCTCCTTTTACTGTGAAATGAACAAGCCGGCACCCCACGGAGCGGCGACACATGATTACATCCGTAGGCGTAACCATTAGCCTAATCTTAACATATTGATCTCACCTATCCCATGACATGATGTCTCTTCAAAGGCTGCCTGTTGTGTCCAAGAGACACCCAGAACACACAGTTTTGTTCATGAACAAATTTTCCTTTAGGCCTCAGTGGGTTCAGGTGATCGACCAAGAATTGTCTGCCATAATCATCATCATTCTTATACTTATTCTTAATTTGAAGGCTGCTGTTTTAATTAATTGAGAAGTACCAACGTGCCTTTGAGCAAGAAGCCAAATCCTTCTTGGGGTTGGGTCCATATGTCTGTCTGTAGTAGTTTGTGGATGACAACTTATTTCTGAGGAGAGTCCACGTCATTTCTAAGAACAATTATTAAAGATGATTTCTGTCATTGCAGGTACACAAAGGGGGAGCTGGACATCGCCTACATCACCTCACGGATCATCGGTAAATAAGTCAATATGTGATTTGGGCCTGTTGCCAAACTACAGTATGTTCTCAATGTGACTTAGATCAGAACATCACTTGGATCGTCCTGATTGAGTGTGTGTGTATGTGTGCGTGTGTGGTCATCTCAGTGATGACCTACCCACCAGAGTCGGTGCAAATCGGCTACCAGAACCACGTGGAGGACATCCGCTCTTTCCTGGACAGTCGCCACGCCGACCACTACACTGTCTTCAACCTGTCACAGCGAAACTACCGCGGCGCCAAGTTCTCCAATCGGGTAAGACGGAGACACACCCAACCTCCGTTCCTTCATTATCTCTGTGGGGAAAAATATCGATCAAAAGATATGTGACACACATTTCACCACCAGAGTGCTCGACGGTGTTCAGTCATTGGTTTCTGCCGGTGATAAACGGCGTCTGGAAGTTTCGACCCAGACGCCCCACACACTCCCACACACACACACGCTTGCACCCATCTGCCCCTTCTATTTCGATACTGCTGTCACTGATTATTCTAGGTGGAAAATGATGTGTGTCGCCTCCTTGCCGCGGCGCTTCCCTTCTGTGTATCATTTATCTTCTGTATATCGCCCCTGTCCATCTCTCTTTCTCTTCCATTTGCCTCATCCCCCTTTCCCCCTCCTTCCACCTCCAGGTGTCGGAGTGTAACTGGCCCTCTCGCCAGGCCCCCAGCCTCCACAACCTGTTCGCCGTGTGTAAGAACATGCACAACTGGCTCAAACAGAACCCCAAGAACGTGTGCGTCATCACCTGCTCGGTAAGAAAAGGCACCGCTCGGATCGATTCCGTGATTTCTGGGCTTGTCATACTTTAATGGCCTGAAGTTACAATATTTATGGACTCGCATTGGAGTCGGCGCCTGAAATATTCAGCGCAAAAAAAGCCTATTTCAACCAAGTGGGTGCCTCCCTGTCTGAGTTCCATTATCGTCTCTCAGACATTTCCAGTGGCAGCACAGATCATTTGTCAGCTCGGCTTTTTGCGTCTGCCGAATTGCCTCAGAAATTCCTTCAAAGGGTGAAAAAAGTGAGGGGAAAAAGTTGTTTAAAAAAGCGGAAGATTTTTTTTTTTTCGTCCAAGCATAGCAAAAAGACGCTCAATTCCAAGTTAGCGTCTCTGATTTATAGCACTTTGATGTTTTTTAAGCAGTTCTATGAGAAGTTGGTATATTTCTCGGTCACTGACAGATCAAAGATGGTAAACATTCCAGAAAATATGGATCCTCTCTTCATACTGCTCATATATTCATTCCTGTCCCCGAGCCATGCTCAACTTTTAGAGTTTGTCTGTTTCCAGATGAGATGAAGCTTGGATTCCAATTCCACTGCAAACAACCATCTTCAACCCCCAACCCTCTCCACACACACAAGCCACACACATACACACACACACACACACACACCTCTCCCCCCCATTGTTTCTGTTCAGCTGTAGTTTCCATCTTGGCTGCTGTCCCACCTATGCCGCTGCCTCGTTTGAACAGTCTCTCTTTGTGCGGGAAAAAAAAAGAATCGAACGCCTGTTCGGAGGCTCGGCGCAGAAATGGAATCATTAGATGAGACAATTTCTGACGTATGCCGCGTTGCCCTGTTTTTGTTGCGCAGCTGGGGACAGAAGAATGTAAATATAGGAAAAAAATACTTGTGTGCGATAGATTTGAGCCAACAAGCATAGTTTTGAAGTAAAATGAATGATTCCGCATTTCCCATAGATGTTACTGAGCCATTTTTTCCAGTGGAAAACCAGCTAAAATAATTATACTCCTAACTCTGACATGTCTCGATGTGTTGCCAGCAGTGATAAAATCGCAGGCATAACCGATCTATGTATTCTATATCTATGGCTCACTACTGTATATTGGCACGTGGTGCTGCGTGTTATTGCCAAGTCGCTGCGGTGTGGCCGTGGCTTTGGCAAACTGCTCCTGCTTGCATAACATCCATGAAAACAGCAGCTATTTTCTTAAAGAGT
>OMPJ01039614.1:0-21907 GCA_900312935.1 Carapus acus | reverse complement strand
TATATATATTATATATATTATATAATATATTATACAATATATATTATATATATATTTTTTCAATTTAATATATATATTATATATATATATATAATATATAATATATAATATCGGTGGGCCGATATTATCGGACATCTCTACTGACAAGCATGTGGACATTTAGGAGGGAATGAAGTACAGTCACCAACATTTCTCTCACACTGAGCCTGATGATGTTCCATGTTCAGCAATGCAGGTTTTACAGCAGCTGTGACGCAGTGATGCCACTGTAGTGACTCACTTGCACTTGTTGTACGTAATGTTGGCCACATGTCTTGTATAACTCCTCATCAATCAATGATGGATGCATTATTAGACACCTGCTCATTTACACACCTCAACGAGAAATTCAGGGCATGGTCCGACAGTGAGGTGGTGTGGTATGCCATGTGCACGAGATCCAGTCAGTCTGAGCCAGCAATGTCCATTCTTACGTCATGGTTTGGAAATAAGCGCCGCTTTGTTGTCTGCTCCGTCTGCGTTTCAGTGTGTGAGGTGGTGCACACGCTGCAGCTTTGTTCTGACAGAGACCCTCGGGATGTCGTGGGCGATTTGTCAGTCTGTCTGGACGGCATGCAGGTTGACCCAGAGACCCTCACCTCTGCAGAGAGAGAACAATGTGAGAAAACACAGGGACGTGCACACAGTTACATGCATGAGTACGCATGATATAGATCGAAGCGCACACACACAAACACCGAAGTTGTTTGGATGTGCGATCTTGGTACTGGGAAATCTATCTATCTATTTATCCTCCCACAATCATATTTTAACCTTTTCTGATTCTTACAGATAAACAAATAATATTTCCTGACAAAGGCAAAACACTTAGCAAAATTGTTTTTTGTAAAATATTCCTGATTGTGTACCCTCTGTGTTTCTAGCTGCTATCCTTAATGGAAACCCAAGACAAAAAGCTGAGACTGGCAACAGGTTTAGTACACAATTTTAAATCTAGAGCCTATCCAAGCACTGATATGTCTACACTGTATGCCATATGATGTATTCAGCCTCTGTTGTGAACGGTGAACTCAGTAGGATTTTGCCCAGCATAGGTATAGAATATTAGAAAATGTAGATAGTGATATAATACTGTTAAATTTTACTTTTATTTTGTCTTAAAAACTCCTAATTAAGAAAACTTGATTTTTAACATAATGCATAATGCAGTCACCAGAAGTGCTGAATCACGGTCAGAATAAAGTCCCATAAGCATTATAATCCATAGGATTTTTAATCCGTAGGTCAAGCAGAGACACGTCACCCTCCAGTGACTCAGAGGAGTGGGTCATTGTGCCCAACGGCCCTTCAGTCAATGGTTCAGTCTCACCTTCTGGGTCTCCAAGAGGTCCCCGAGCCTCTCGTGCCACCAGACCGAGCCGCCCTCCTCCTCCCTCCCACACACCCCAGAGGACAGCAGCCTCACCAAGTAAGGAAATCACCAATATTAATACATCAGAAGGTAGACCTTGCTATTCAGTTGAATGCTCAGAACCATTTCTAAATAACAACAGTATGTCTTGCCTGATTTTGCTGTCTGTCTCCGTCTCTTTTTCAGGTTCTTCCAGCAGTTCCTCCCCTAGCGAGCTGAGCGAGGGCCCGCCCTCAGATGGCTCCTCTCAGGCCTCTGCCAGTGTGTGTTCTGACCCACCAGACGGATCATGTGCAGGGGCTGCAGGAGGTTCATCTCAGACAGTCAATGGTCCCAAACCTCTCGCAACTGCCCCAGTTGTTCCGGCTCCTGCCAGAATTGCACCCATCAACACCGGCCCCTTACCACCTGGGTAAATGGAAGACGGACATTAGTTATTTGTTGTTGTGGACATTGAATAGCTTAAACTTAACCACCATCTTGTCTCATCTGTTCTTTCCCCTTCATTTTGACTTAGATGGGAGCAAAGAGTGGACCAGAATGGGCGTGTTTACTATGTCGATCACATTGAGAAAAGGACTACGTGGGACAGGCCTGAGCCTCTGCCAACAGGGTAACATCTTTTACACAAAAAGACTTAGAAACACAAATATCATACAATCTCTGTCCTCAGGATTCTGTAGGCATACTTTTGCAAAAAAAAAAAAAAAGTGGTTGTACAATCTCACCCATATGCAAAACTCACTGCGTGCCATTTTCTGTAGGTGGGAGCGCCGGGTTGATCCTATGGGGCGTGTGTATTATGTCGATCACATGACACGCACCACCACTTGGCAACGCCCTACACAGGAGTCAGTACGAAACTATGAGGAGTGGCAGAGCCAGCGCAGCCAACTGCAGGGCGCCATGCAGCAGTTCAACCAGAGGTTCATTTATGGAGTGAGTGTGCCAACCGTGGACGCACCCCGATATGTCTGCTGTATGCAAATCACAGCTCACACCTCATCTGTAGGAAAGGGCGCTGCCAAGTATGCAGCCTTGTCGTCACGGCTGATGCCAAACTACACAACATCGATCACATTGTTCCTCTAAAAAACAGATTAAGATATGATGAAGACTATCTCAAAGTCTGTATCGACACAAGAATGTTTTTCTGTCTTTGCCAGCTCCAAGATCAGTTTGCAGCCACGGCCAACAAAGAGTTTGACCCACTGGGACCTTTGCCACATGGTTGGGGTGTGTATCCCTCAGAATTTGGCAGTTAGATTTGAGTTATATCAGACTGACATCAGTCTGTTTTCCACAGTTTGTGTGCGAGCTATCTTCACTTTATTTATTTTGATTTCCACAGAAAAAAGAACAGACACAAATGGCAGAGTTTATTTTGTTCATCACCCAACTCGCACAACGCAGTGGGAAGATCCAAGAACGCAAGGGTGAGTTCTTGGCCTGTATATATCCGTGTACCTCCAAGAAACTCGTGCAGCTACAACTTGGCACATTTGTCATACATGCAGGTTAATTCTGCTTGTGAGGTTATAAGTTCCACTTTTCTCTTTGCAATTAATTTTCAGGATCTTGAATGATAAACCCCTGCCCGAGGGCTGGGAGATGAGGTTCACTGTGGATGGCATTCCTTATTTTGTGGATCACAACAGGAGAACAACCACATACATTGACCCTCGAACGGGCAAATCATCCCTGTAAGTTGGCCCACACAGACTTGCTTGAATTTTATTATTTCACTTTTGACGTTGGGCATGCGTTTGCAGATGGAGGACCTGTTCTTGTTTAATGTTGCTCTTTTTCGCAGGGAGAATGGGCCGCAGATAACTTATGTCAGGGACTTCAAAGCCAAAGTTCAGTACTTCAGGTTCTGGTGTCAGGTATGTTTCATGTGAACGTCAAATGTGGTAGCTGACAGGCTTAAATGTTAAAACACATACCCTAGATCAGGGACTAATTTTCACTTCGGGCCACATCAGCATGGCGGTGACCATCAAGGGGCCATCGATGTTATTCGTCATTTGAAAATAGCTAATATTACATTTTTTTACTTATTAAACTTACAAGTAAAAATATATCAGGTCTTTGCTACTATTATTATGTGCATTCTTATATAGTATACTGCTCACAAAAATAAAGGGAGCGCTAAAACAACACATTCAAGATTTCAGTGAATGAAATATTCCAGTTGGGAATCTAAATTCATCACAATATGGAAAATAAAATAAAAATAGAAATAAAAACGCAATCATTGTTGCACCCTGAGTGAACTGGTGGATTTAACAGAAGTGTGACTGAGTTCCATTGTGTTGCTCAGGTGTTCCCTATATTTTTTGAGCACTGTATTTTATCAAGAAAAGATCAACAATCAACAACCTGGTTCCCTCAGTTGGGCCGCGTTGGTGTTTCTGGACAAATGACATTTTATTAAGTGTGTATCTGGTCAGGATACAGCTGTGTCACGGACCAGTAACATGATCCATGTGTATTTATGGAGATGTAGTTTGCAGGTCAATGCACGTTTAAATGAAAGAGAATTATAGTCAAACAAGTCCCTCAAGTTCTCGCGGGCCACATACAATGACCCAGTGGGCCGCATTTGGCCCGCGGGCCTTGAGTTTGACACCTGTGCCCTAGATCCTGAAAGAATTGAAACGTCGTCCCTCCAGAATTTGTTTAACTAGATGTCTTTGCGCATGAATGACCGCTGTTATCTAATCTTAAGGATACCGTATGTGCATCTCATCAAATGTCCTTTCTCAGCAATTGTCGATGCCTCAGCATATCAAGATCACCGTCACTCGCAAGACGCTGTTTGAGGATTCCTTCCAACAGGTCAGTGAGCCCAATTTTCATTTGGATGTTTCGTCTTATTATCTGATTTAGTGTAACAGGAAAGTTTTTGATGGTGCTTTATTTACCCACATTAAGATCATGAGCTTCCACCCTCAAGATCTGAGGCGGAGACTTTGGATCATTTTCCCCGGGGAGGAGGGTTTGGATTATGGAGGAGTGGCCAGGTAATTAATTTTTATGCCTTTGCGTGTCGTCCTTGAAGGCGTGTTCAGTATCTCTGTACTTGTATTGTATGACGCCAACTGTAATTATCTTCATTTATCCTGCTCTTGTGTGCAGATTCTGCAGGCAGCAACTTGTAGCTTTCTTTTTCTGGTAAACCTGTCCAACCGCTTGGGCTTTCTTTATCTAATTTATTTTTGTGGTTCTCCTGTTAGGGAGTGGTTCTTCTTACTTTCTCATGAGGTGCTGAACCCCATGTACTGCCTGTTTGAATATGCTGGAAAGGACAACTACTGTCTGCAGATCAACCCTGCATCCTACATCAATCCCGATCACCTCAAATACTTCAAGTTCATAGGACGCTTCATCGCCATGGTAGGAGGAGCAAACTGGTGGCACATGCACTCGTTGCCTTGAATAGCCCAACAATCCCAGAATAATGTTTCCATCACAACAATGGCCTTGTAATGGGGTTGATAGGGTTGGAGCAGCGGATGCTGAGTGAACCTCTGTTTCTTTGTTCTGTAGGCTTTGTTCCATGGAAAATTCATCGACACAGGCTTCTCTCTGCCTTTCTACAAGCGGATTTTAAACAAACCTCTTGCTCTCAAAGACCTAGAGTCCATTGATCCAGAATTCTACAATTCACTTATTTGGATCAAGTAAGTTCATGGGACATTGAGCCTAACGTAATGTGCCTAATGCAATGTAACGTGCAATAAGATCAACACATTTCCACCTTTCCTTGCATTGGTATCAATTTTGACATTGTGGTGGTGGTTGTCTGCTGCTTGCAGGGATAACAACATCGAGGAGTGTGGCCTGGAGATGTTCTTCTCAGTAGATAAGGAAATACTCGGTGAGGTCACCACCCACGAGCTGAAGCCAGATGGAGGGAACGTCCAAGTAACTGAAGAAAACAAGGAAGAATACATCAGGTACAGCTTCGTCGCTGAGGAAGACATTGATTGTCATGGGTGAAGTGTAACTTCTCACCATGTGTCTCTGTTCTTCTCTGCAGGTTGGTGGCAGAATGGAGGCTGTCCAGAGGTGTAGAGGAGCAGAATCAGGCATTCTTTGATGGATTCAATGAAGTTCTACCCCAGCAATACCTCCAATACTTTGATGCCAAGGAATTAGAGGTAGATATGTATTCATAGTAAGATGAAACGTACTGCACATGTGGACAGCAGGGATTTAAGTCATAGTTTTATGTGTGTTAATGCATGTAGTGACCTCGGTGTAAATTAGTGGTTGTGTCTGCCTGCCCCAGGTGATGCTTTGTGGAATGCAGGAGATCGATTTGGTCGACTGGCAGAGGAACACGATCTACCGGCATTACGCCCGCAATAGCAAGCAGATTGTTTGGTTCTGGCAGGTGCGCGCTCGTGGAAACTCTCATGGAATTGTTTTGGACATACGATTGTTTTTGGATAGTACCAACCGATGATTGTTTTACAGTTTGTGAAGGAAATGGACAACGAGAAGAGGATGAGACTGCTGCAGTTTGTCACCGGAACCTGTCGGCTTCCTGTCGGGGGCTTCACAGACCTCATGGGTATGTCTAAAGTGCTCACATAGACAAATGAATTTACACAGCACAACATGTGAACCGTTATTCAAGTACTGTGGTACACTTTGTCTCACTTTGTTGACTGAAATAGGGAGCAATGGACCACAAAAGTTCTGCATTGAGAAAGTGGGCAAAGAGAATTGGCTTCCAAGAAGCCACACATGGTAAGACCACTTTCACTCGTGTTTCATTTTTATTATGAAGTCAAATATGTGGTATTTCCCTCTTAGTGCATCATTTGTTAAGAAACACAGATTTACAGTCCTTGGGAACTCTGGTTATATCAAAGCTGTCTGATGAAGGCTTTTGCTTTCTGCCCAATTTTTCCAATGCAGCTTTAATCGTCTGGACCTCCCTCCATACAAGAGCTATGAGCAGTTGAAGGAAAAGCTCATGTTCGCCATAGAAGAGACGGAGGGCTTTGGACAGGAGTAACACCCCGAGGGACAGGGACAGGGATGGGGACCGGGCACGGTTGGTTTGGAGGAGCCATATCTCTGCTAGCAGCTACCACTCCACTGCCCATTGAATTCCTGTCAAATGTACTTTGCACCAGATCTTCCACGATGTTAAATGAACTGGAGGAGTACTCAATTTGGGAATGGTTACTGAATTCCCAAAAAATCTTTGTCGCCCCAAGTTTTACATCTCAAGCATACGGTCAGTTCCATTGTCCATGCAGCCGGAAACAGCAGCACTCCAAAACATACCTGCAAACTCATCACCTTTTGCCATTGTTTGCTATTAGTCTGTTGAACATGTGTAGGGCCTATCTCATTTTCAAATTTTGGGACTACACTGCAGCTGAAGAGGTTGCAGATCTTGACATAGCATGTCAGCGCCACATGTCCATTCTCCTGAAGCATCAGGAGACACAACCGTGAAAGCACAGTGGTTGCCAGCTTTTTCCTTATCTGCTGGTCTTTTGCCCATAAGAGCCGCATGAATCTTAAAATGCAGCGTACGGTTGTCGTGTCAGAACTCCAAGACGATCTCTTAGCCCCCCACAGATTTGTCTTAGAACCTGTTTAGCCTTTCCTCAGTTTGCAGGTGTGTTTAAAAAAAAAAAAAGGGAGGCTGCAGCATTTATTGGGGATTCTTGTGTACACTTCCCATCAGTTGCACCAATGCACATTTTCTATACTTTTTCCTGCATCTTTTCCGATTGACATCACTTTTAAAAAAGCCGCCTCCGCTGTCCTATGCACTAAAACTTAAGTAGTGTGAAATAATGATTAATGCAAATTGTCCTATTCAAACGGCACATATGGTTTTGGGTCTGAGACTCAAAGCTGTATTTTTTTCTTCTTCTTTTTTTTTTTTTTTTTTTTTCGAACTGTAAACTTACTGGACTGACTGGATTGCTGTATCTTGCAGGACTGTTTGTTTTATAATGTTGATAATGTTAATTGCAGTGATGATTTTAATTATGCCGATTTCGGAAATTTCTAGTAAGTTGACTGTAGTTTGCACAGAATCATGTGAGCAGTAAGACAGTGATTGTGAAAAGAGGCTGTATTTTTATGTGCAATAGTTTTTTAGATTTTTTTTTTTTTGCCAACTTAACAGCCAAACAGAGGTTTGCCTAATAATTTTTGCTGAGGCTATGGAATGTTCAAAAAATATTATTCATTTAAATCACCAACATGGAACAGTTGAACATCCAGCAAAAGTGGTTTTAGCGATAATTTGATTCAACAGACCTCTGTGCTCCATGAATAATCAGCATAGCTCTAACTTCTAATTTGTCACACAATAATTGTGTTTGAAGCCTTCACACGATGTGTAAATGATGTTAATTGTGAATCGGGAGATTTTAGTTGTTCCTTGTAGTAGGTAAGAGGAGGAAAGAATTAATTGTACAGAACCAATGTAACCATAGATTTGTCTCATGTGTTAAGTGACTAATACAGGTTATGTGAATATATTTACATAACAAAAAAATGTTTTAATATATCAGCCACATGTGATAATCCTCCACTGACCCACTTCAATGCAAACTTTAGCCAGCTGACTTGCTGGCATGCGTTTCAGTGTATGTGATGACATTTAAGAGCAATTAGTGCTCAGTGGCCCTAGTTTTATAGGGCACAAAGCGTTCGGATTAGAACAGTGACAGTGCTACAACAGATGGTCAGGATCGTCATCAAGGAAAAGATAAAATGTGAAAATTAAATATCTCCTTTGTGCCCCACGTCCCACCCAGAGCCCCCATTTATTTTACTCCCTTTGACTCAGCACTCAAAAATAGCAAACTGCAATGCATCGCTACCAAACAATATGAAGTTATCGCTGGAAAATCACTGAAATCAGGGCTGCGTCAAAGAAAATTGTATTGATTTGGTTTTGAGGACTCCAGAGTTGAACATGGGAATTGAAAGTTGTGCGTTCTAATTACTGATCTCCTCTGCTTGTCATCATGATGAGATACAAGAGTTGGTATCTTTAAACAGACTTGTGTGTCGACATTGTCCGTGTACATGTGCTGTGAATTTACCTGGAAAATACTTTCACTGTGTACGTCTGACTCAGAGAGAGGAAAAAAAATCCAAACCTCTGCTACAAATGCTACACAGAATGTCATTCTTGATCGCACTCTTTTGACTGAATCACCATGATGTGACATTTGCTTACGTCTGAGGAGCTGAGAAGTTGAAATAGACTGACAAGAGTTTGTGATTGCATTCATACACAATATAAAATGTATGCAAATCCACAAAAAAAAACTGGGCTCTGGTCAGGACTTCTCAGCGCAAGCCACAGTCAGCTGTCACACGGGGAAGACACAGAGTCATTTCCTCGAGAAACACCGACACATTACGCCACACAAACCCATTTCCAGAATGTACTAATCATGTTCCTCTCCCCCCAGCAGTCTTTTTACTCTCTGACACATCGCATCATTGTGTCACCCCGTGTGCAGAGTGCTGTGAGGACATTGCTCCAAACTTTTTTGAATTTATTTTTTGTAGCAAAATGATTTGATTACAGTGGGAGCACCTTCACATTCTAGAAATCCACGGATTAACCAGTTCATGGTTTTACAGTATTTTTGAATAAAGCTTTGCTCTCAAATTATGGGAGAATCAAATGTATAGAAATATACAATGTAGTAATACTTGCAGTTTTGGTGATTACATTGTAAATCATGTCGTTAGTGTAATCACTACATTTTTATTTTCTTTGGGACTCCAATGTTTTTGATAAATTCAAGTACAATAGTCGAATATTATTTATTATTAGGACAAGTTCATGTAAATGTGGAGTTGTTTAAAAGAAATGATAATAAATTGGGCTCCTTCAGGTTACTTGTGAAGTGGTGTACTTTTTGAAAATATTTTACATTGTGTACCTCCTTTCTGTGGAATGAAGAACCTGTTTGGCTGTAAGCAGTTTTGACTCGTTTGCGAACCACTGTAGACTGAAAATGAGTCCCAGACATGACGTGACACACACTCGAAGGGTGTCTCCATCCTGTGTTCCTGTAAATATGGAGTAATATCTACATTCACATTTACCCCACATCTTTGCAAACCTTTATTGAATGTCACAAGCTTTGCATTCATTTGTGGTTTTAGGAGAGGTAGTCCACTAAATGATACATCAGTAATATTGGTGTTGGTTGAAAGGATCCTACTTTTTAAAGACTAATTGCTGTCTGAATGCTCCCATGCCAGAGTTGTAAAGCCATATACTGTACATGAGGAATAGAACTTTTCCAACAAAAAGGAAAATGTGAAGAATTGATTCATTGATATTAATTTCTTAACAAAGGGAACGTTACTCGATGTTTACAATCACACACATAAAGGTCAAATGAACAGTGATACGTACACCATGCAGTCAGTAAGCGGCTCCATGTTTGGCCGCTAGGGGCCGTTGTTCTGGCTCGGCCTGCCCGGCCGTGACGTGCCCTGCTCGGTGCAGCACCTAAATGTGTCCGGTCAGCTCAGGTCAACAAACATGGCAGGGTCGGATTTAATACAAACTCTGCTTTACACCCTCAACAACCTACTACAGCAGCAACAGTACAAAGCGGCTCTGGCGGTGCTGAAAGGATTCAGAAACGGAGCCGTGTAAGTCGAAGCGAGGGGAATTAGCCCAATGCTAACAGCTCCGAGTCTGTATTTTACCAGTCATGGCGGTTTGTGTGTCGGTAATGTTTCCCCTTAACCGCAGGCGCGAAATTGTATCTTTTACAACTTTTTCATTTAATGCATCCAATAATTTAAGTTAAATCTCCCGCGCTTTGACTGTCAACTATTTATTTCTGAGATTTACGTGGAGGTGCGAAGGTGTCAGCAACTTGTAACTTCAAAACAAACTGTAACGACTGTGCAAAAGCGCAATTTTTTATTGATAAAAAAACGTGTTTGAGTTCAATAATTTTTTTTATTTATACTCTTCAATGAAAATGAGAATGAATTGTCAGTTGTCTGTACTTTCAGATACGGCGCGAAGGTCAGAGCCCCCCATGCCCTGGTCATGACCTTTCTGTTCCGAGGTGGCAGGTACCCGTAATTACCATTAAATAATTGTTTTTTAATTGTTTAATCTCATGAATAGGCCAGAACTCTAACCACACTATCTGCTTTCCTCGTAGCTTGCGAGACAAACTCAGGGTGATATTAAAGGCCACTTATACGCACTCCAGGAATTTGGCCTGCTTTGTCCTCACCTACAAAGGCCTGCAGGCGGCGCTACAGGGAATCCAAGGGAGAAATCTGCAGTCTCACTCTTTCCTGGCGGCCTGTGCAGGTGGATGGTTGGTGTTTGGGGATAATAACAATATTAATAGCCAGGTATGAGCCGTCTGATGTCATATACAAAAATGATCTGATACATGCCCTTAAAGTAGAGGTGACCTCTGTGTGAGGTTAGCGCTAAATTAGCTCAACTTCTTTATGACTATATTTATCTATAGGTCAAATGTTTATCTGATGGGTTTGAGCAAATGTTGTGAAACTAGAGATTATCGTGTCTCTCTGGCCAATCACAGTACTTTAGGGGCGGGGCTAGAGCTTTTGAAGCAGTGTTCCCAACCAAAACTGGGCTGTGGACCCATACTGGGGCACAAAGAGAAATGAAAAACAGAAAATAACAGATACGTATTCATATCTGTAGGTGTACATTTATAATATATAGCCAAATATTACCCAACCAACAGCCTTTGTCTCGATGTCTCAGTGTCTTTCCTGTCATCTTGTAGATCAACATGTACCTGCTGTCCAGGATCCTCTTCGCGCTGTCGCGGCTGGCCGTGGAGAAAGGATTCATCCCCCAGCCTAAACACAGTCCTTTCCCTCTCTTCGCCACGCTGGTGTGGGGCATCGTGTTGTGGCTGTTTGAGTACTACCCACACACGCTGCAGCCATCGCTGCAGTCGTCCATGAACTACCTCTACCACGACAGCAACGTCTGGCACGATATCTCCGACTTCCTCATTTTTAATAAACCCAGAACTGCAGCTCAGAAGTAGAGCGCCACCTGTTTTTTGGTGACAAACTGTTGAACAAAGCCAAATATTGTTCAATATCAACCAAGTACTTTAAATCCTAGAATGATTGAGGATGTAGCTAAGTTGTGGAAATGAGTTGAAATATTTGTATGATTTTACTGTACCTTTCAATGCAGTGATCCAGCAGTGACGCTGCATCTACAGGTGAGTTGAGAAGCTATGGTATATTTTTATTAATCTAAAGCTCTTCTGGACCATCAAACTGTGGGTGTGGGTGTGTGTGTGTGGATATGTGTGTGGTTAGTCACGGTATCAACTTCAAATGCAATGCAGTCTAAACAGCTAGTATCTTTTTTGTTTGTAACTTTTGTTTCTAAGTTCATCATGCCCACTACCTGAAATGTGATTTGCACACACTGTACGCACATTTTGAGTTTTTTGATATTAATTATTGATTATGTGCCATAGTTGTTGACAACACCTTTGAGGGTCCCGTGTGCCATGGACGTGGTCCCCGTCCCACTTAAACAAGTGAATACAGTGCGGACATGCCAGCTGTGGTGACGTAATTGGGAATAGATTTCAGTCGAGTTTCCTCAGTTTATTTTCGATAGTTTTTCATCTTTATGGCACAATTTGTTTCATATCAGCATTCAAACTTGAAGATAACACAACTGCTTACAGTATTTATGAGAGGTGTGACTTAAGCCACTTGTTCTCACAGGTGGAGTGTGTGAGGTGTGTGATGACTGTGTGAGGATTTGTCAAGAAATAAATTAAACTGGCAGATAAACCGCACCAATTAATGTCTCTGTACTTCCACTAAAAGAAGCCAGTGTGACTAATCTCAGATTTAATGGCGCTTAATGTGGTGGGAGTGGTAAATCAAACAAACAAACTGTTAGTTTGTTCCGGTTGTATCTGTGAGCATGACGCATCGCCAGACAATGTGGTCAGTGTCGGCCATGATGAACCCAGTTCCAGTTCTGCTGAGTGTGAATATTCATGCCGCAAACACGCATCCCACCCAGGATTGTGTTGGTACCTCTTCCGATTGAAACGTGTGCCGCGGCTCTGTGAAACTTTTTTTCTCTCATTGACATGAGTAAACATCGGCGGAAACCACTTGGAGACACTCCCACTCTATGACTGTTTGTAAAAGGTCATTGTCGCAAATCTAATCTGCTAATCCCGCTGGGTGTGTGTGTGTGTGGGTGAGTGTGTGTACAGTGAAGTGGGAGAGTGAGTACAGTACTTTCTTTTGTGTACATGTTGCACATGTTTGTCACACTTCGCAGGGAGTTGCTGCAACACACTTGGGTGATTATTGTGCAACTTTTAGTTTTGGTCTTTGCGTCGCTGTTCTGAACATTGCTGACGTGATCAAACGCTGCCGAAGGAACTCCAGGAATTAGCATGAGTTATTTCAAAAGTATTCCAAAGTGTGACAGTCGAAGTTTGCTTTCTGTAAGAGGTTGTGTGGGGTTTGGCTGCAAATTGAGAAGCAGTGCCGCCTAAAACATGGCTTTGAACAAGTTGGGTCATGGAGCGATGGTGAACTTTGTGCGCACATTTATCAGCCATTTATCAAGCAGTGGGTGGAATTAATTTGAAAGACCACAAAATGTCAATTGGGGTAAATCTGTCGATCAAAGCCAAAGCTACAGGACTTGAATGAATGGTGGACAGTCCAAACGTCAAACGGGAGACAAAGTACACATAGATTTATGTTGCAGATTATCAAACTGGTGTTTTTCCTCTGTGTATTTTACCAGTTCACATTTATGACCAGACTTTGAAAAGGTGGGTTGGTCAGATTAGTCACCTGTGAAATTCGAGGGCTTGACGTCTTTGGCCCACAAAAGTGTTTCTCCGAACCGGTTTCGGAGGCCCGACGCCAACATCTTGCATTCCTGTTTTGTTAATATGACCTGGGGCCGATGGCAACCTGTTCCGGCGCGGCTCAGTGCTCGTGGAGGGCGTGGCGGGCGGCAAGGCTATAAAGACAATCGGACAGATGGTGGAGTCAGAACTGCTCTGCAGACACACACACACAAAGCAATGGAAGGTGAGGACCGTCCTTGTCTCGTCTTGGTCTCCATCCCTCCGTCCGTGAGTGTGGTTCCCAACTGACTCACGTCTTCTCCTGTTTTGCAGATTTGAACATAGAATATATAAATGTACAACAATCGGACAACCAGCGGACGCACAGCACGGATGGCTTCAGCGACTCCAAAGTCCTGGTGGTGCGGAGAGGAGCTCCTTTTAGGATCAGTCTCCAGCTGAGGGGACGACCGCTGGACGCAGCCACAGACGCTGTGACCATCACCATCATGTTAGGTACTGGAGATGCAGAGAACCCTCTCATCCTGCTCACTCCATCATCCAAGTCTTCTCTTTGACCCCTAACCTCCTTCCTTCTGCTCCTCAGGTCGCCTGTACGTGACACTACCTGTCACCACACCAGAGACACTGGCTGCCTGCCCCTCTCCTCCAGCCTGCTGGAGAGCAAACTTCAGCCCCGAGCTGGACCCACGCTGCCCCTCCATGTCCATCTGCACCCCTGCCAACGCCCCTGTGGGCACCTACAGGCTGAGGCTTCGCGTCGCCACCCAGAGCGGCCAGAAAATCGTCTCCTTCGCCAGCTTCGTCCTGCTGTGCAACCCCTGGTGTCCCGGTGAGCACGGACAGGAATGTTGGGCTCAAATTCAGATGTAGCATCAGTCAAAGTCTGCTGAGGAGCTGCAGACCAGCAAGCGCAGAAGACAGATGTGTTTGCGAATACCAACTGTGTCACTGCACCACACAGTTACACAACACACTGCTAACCACGTGTGTGTGTGTGTGTTGCAGAGGACGCTGTCCACCTCCCCTTTGAGGACCAGAGAGAAGAATACGTCCTGAGCGACTCCGGGCTGCTCTACATGGGAACAGCAATGAACGTCATGTCCAGACCGTGGTCATTCGATCAGGTGAGCAAATACTGCAGTACTCCGAGTACATGTGTGTACTGAGTCGCATGTCAGGGTGTCACATTAGACGTTGTTTGGGGGTTAAATAGAATCAAGACTTTGTCAATGCAGCCTGAGTGTAACCGCACAACATGAAGCTCAGATATCAGGCGATGATGTGATCATATTTGTGTGTGTGTGTGTGCATGTGTGTGTGTGAAGTATGAGCCAGGGGTTCTGGAGGCGTGTCTGAATCTTCTGCAAGTCAGCCCGCAGCACAGCAGCGACCGACGAAGAGACTACCTGAAGAGAAACAGCCCCGTCTACATCAGCCGCGTAGTGTCGGCCATGGTGAGCGCTCCTGCAGACACACACACACGGGTGCGCGCGGTTAGGTAGGACGGAAATCAGTTCTTCAGCTCAAAACATTCATTGAATCATAACAACAAATGAAAAAGTCCAACGTAAAAATGAACTAATCAAGATATGAAGAGAATTACTCATAGTAAAGCTGTAGTGAGGACTGTAGGAGGAAGTAATACCATATATGGGCGTGTGTAGAACAATAAGTAAGGAATAAGTTGAAATATAAGGTTTGAAAGAGGGAGCCAGAGAAGATGAAAGGCGAAGAACATGATGAATTCATTGCAGTTCAAGCACCCAAAGTTCCTGAGCAGCAGCCAATAAATCTTGCTGCTGCTGCTGCTGACAGGTGGAACATGCCGTGACCTGCTACACGTCACGGTCAGAGCACGCACACACACACACACACACACAAACGCACACACACAGACGCACACGCACTGCCGTCATCCAACCAACTGACAGACACTTTAATCACGATGGCTGTCAATCAAGTGTCAAAGTTTAGTGCCTGATGTTGCGTCATGGTGCGTTTGTTGGCTTCACTTGTAGGAAGTGAAGTGAATTGTGGGAAATCTCACTCGTGCTCTGTGCGCCACGCAGATCAACTCTGAGGACGACCGCGGCGTGCTGAAGGGAAACTGGACGGGAGAGTACAAGGACGGCGTCCATCCCTCGGAGTGGACGGGCAGCGGGGACGTCCTTACCCAGTGGGCCAAGTCCGAGTGGCACCCGGTCAAGTACGGCCAGTGTTGGGTGTTCGCAGCCGTCATGTGCACAGGCCAGTCACCCCCCCCGACACACACACGCTCACCAGCACGGAACCGGATCGGCAACCTTTGAGCTGTGTGTTTACCTGTGTGTGTGTGTGTTTGTGTGCGTGTGTGTGTGTGATTCCTGTCCCACAGTCATGAGAGTGTTGGGCATCCCCTGCCGCGTGGTCACCAACTTCAACTCTGCCCACGACACCAACGTCAACATGGTGATCGAGGAGTTCTACAACGAGACGGGAGAGAAACTCGGCCTCAGCAAAGACAGCATATGGTGCGTGACCAGGCTGGGTGTGTGTGTGTGTCTGTGTGTTTGTGCGTGTGTTTGTTTGTTTTTGTTGGGAGTGTTTGTATGTAGAATGTCTGTGTATATGACAGGCATGCATGTCAATATGCATCTTTGTGTGTGTGTGTGGGTGTGTTTGTGGGCGTGTGTTTTTGTGGGCGTGTGTGTATGTAGAATATGTCCATGTGTGCATGTGTATGACAGGCATGCATGCCAATATGTGTGTGTGTGCATGTGCGTTAATGTCCTGTGCGTGTGTGTTTGAATTAATACTTCAAACATCTTGTGATGTGCTTGAGTAAGATTCAGGTTCAGATTTGTGTTTGTTTGTGACGCACACATGCACGCACACACACACGTTGGCATGCGTGCCTGTTACACACACAGTATTTGTGTGTGTGTTGGATTTAATACTTCACACACATGATGATGTTTTTTGTTTTTTCTAATGGAATAATTTTTTTTAATGAAGTCTCTACACACACACACTACACACACACACACACACTCAACAGGAACTTCCATGTTTGGGTGGAGTGCTACATGACTCGACCCAGTCTGGGACCTGAGATGGACGGCTGGCAGGTTCTGGACCCGACCCCCCAGGAGAGGAGCAGAGGTGTGTGAGGTGCATTTGTCCCACTTCTCCCCAAACCAGCACAGGCCTCATCATTTCCTGGTCTCTTCCTTCTTCTTCTCCTTCAGGAATCTACTGCTGCGGCCCTGCGCCGGTCAAAGCCATCAAGGAGCGGCGCATCGACCTGATGTACGACGTTCCCTTCGTCTACGCCGAGGTGAACGCCGACGTGCACACCATCATCGTGAAGCAGGGACGCGTCCTGGGCTACAGCAAGGACAAGGACAGAGTGGGCAGCCTCATCTGCACCAAGGCCATCGGCCTGCCCAGGGTGCAGAACATCACCGGGGACTACAAACGCACCAAATGTAGGACTACAAACAAGATGAATCCATACTTCCCATAGCATGAGAGACGCCCCGCCCACCGAATGTTTCCTCTCTCTCTTCCACAGATCCCAAACAACCCACCGCCTCAGACGCCACCCTGAGCAGAGGTAAGAGAACATCTCCATGAAGACCCTGAGTCTTCGTCTCTTCACGCCTGTGTCACCTCATCCTCTCACCCTCCCTCGTCTTTGCCTTGCAGGCTCCTCAAAGGGCATCGCCGTTTTCCTGAAGCTGAGCGCCACGCCCATCGTCGGGCATCCCGTCGCCATGGCCGTGAAAGTGTGTAACAGGGAGCCGGTGGCCAAAGTGATGAAGGTGCATCTGAACGCTCAGGTCAAAGAGTACAACCACAGCCCCTCCAAGACCTTCTGGGAGCTGCAGGGCGTCGTGCAGCTGGACCCCAAAGAGGGTAAAGAACTCTCACATCCATGTCTGACACACTCTTACTATTATTACTACAGTAGTTGATTTAAAAGGCGTTAGGGTTAGGGTTAGGGTTAGAGCGAGGGATTAACCATGCTAACTCTGGCATGGTTAAAATGTCCAGAGTTAGCCACAAGGCTAGTTTTCATCTGTAGTTCCCTGGCCATGATGTGAAATAGGCATAAAAATTACAATTAAAAAACAAAAAAAAACAAAGAGAGAGGACAATAAGAAACTGAAAAAAACACACGCACGCAATACAAAAATACAATACTACACAAAAAACATGCGAACACTTGCTATGAAATTAAGAAAAAACACAACATCACAGCATAACATTTTATCATAACAACAAAACAAGACAACAGGCTTATCTTGTAGTTTTGGCAGCTGCAGGTGTTGATAAGCCATATTTTCAATTTTTTTTTTCATATAAAGGCCACACACACACACACACACACACACACACACACACACACACACACACACACACACACTGTTTACGTCTGTATATTTGAACTCGGCTCTCTCTCCCTCTCCTTCTAGCCAAGATCCTGCAGTACCAGATCCTCCCCAGCCAGTATGAGGACGTGGTGGGAGACGACCTGGTCAACCTGGCCGTGGTCCTGGAGGACCAGCAGAGCCAGGAGAGCATCCTGGCCTCAGAGGAGTTCAACCTCACCAACCCAGAGCTCAACATTCAGGTACGTGGGCAAAAAGCAGGATGGTTGCATCACCGCTGAGGAGTTCTGAGGCGGATTTGAGGTTCACTCACTCTGGTTTCTCCTTCAGGTTCCGGGCGACGACTCAGTGGAAGCCCGCAAGGAGCATAAAGCGACCGTGACCTTCACCAACCCCTTTTCTCACCCTGTGAGCGGGATGTTGACCGTGTCGGGGGCGGGGCTGATCCAGCACAAACTCCACTTTGGGTGAGATTTGCTTGTGTGTCCATAGATCATTGCTGAAGTGGTGAAAATGATCATTTTTTCAGTGAAAGGTTTGCGTTCCATCCCCTGACCTCTCTGCTCCCTGCAGGATGCTCCCGCTCCAGCCTGGTGCCACAGTGGAGCAGCGCGTCACCTTTGTCCCTCCGATGGCCGGAGTGAAAATGCTGCAGGCCAGCCTGTCCCTCACAGACATCACCTCCACCATCAGAGGCTTCAAGATGGTCTTGGTCAAGCACGCTGCAATCTAACATTTCATATCTCAAATGTGCTCAGCTGCCTGGATTCATTTTTAACACCTTTCAGTTGTATTTTAAATCCTTGTAACTCATCTAATTTAATATTTCGACTCTGAAACTGCACTGTTATGACCCCGTCCAATGAATGATAAGTTAATTTATTTTTTATATGTTGTATTTATGTGTAATATTTATGTTTGTATAAATAAACGCTGTTTGGTGAGCCAAAGTTATGGTTGTTTAGTTGTCTCAGTCCACATAAATATCCCATAAATATCATAAGTTATTAATCTGTTTGTTGTTTTGTATTAACGAATGATAAAGTGTTTCAACACAATGTATTCTAGTTCTGTAGTTCAAACGACGCAGATCGCTCATCTCATGAACTGCAGTGTTCTTTCTGTCCACTAGGGGGAGACATTTCCCTTTGTAAAGACTGACATGCACTCGTGCGAAACCAGGGTAACAATGTCGTGACCACGCTTGTTAAAATGCACACATTTAAATTCAACAAGATTCACCTTTACCCACAATTCAATTAATTTATCTTTATTAATCTATTTTTACTGTCTGTCAATACAAATCAACAATAAAGCATTATATACAGATCAGAGCTAAGCTGACAGGCAGTTTAATAGGCACATGCACAACCATACCACTTTATCTATATTACAAAAACAGGTTATTAGGAAATAAACCATGACAGAGAAAAAGAATTAAAACATGACAACATATACAACCCAGAATCAGAGGGAATGATTCAAGCACCAGCATATGATACAGCATTTTCAACGGATTTTTACAAAAGCACATTTTTGGTCTTAGTAGGATGTATTTGTACTAATCTCCCGCACTCTAAATGCCTAATTCTGACTGTAAAATTTGACAAATTAATAAATAACTCACATCTTTTACGGTAAAATACAATCAGACTATCTCAACAGCTCCTAACTATTTCATCGGTCACCTAGCTAGCCTACTTACGAGTAATGCGATTCTAAAAATAATAATGAAGACGAGCTCTACCTCAAATAACTTCATAACGTTTTGGCCTTTTGTCTGAAAACACAATCAGTCAATAGAGAATGCCTTTGTTTGCTACGCTGCCAGATTTCAGAGACGGAAACTGTGGAACGAAGAAAATAATCCGACAATAACGTGTGTGTTTGGTGGCCCGCTCACACTCACAGTGCTCATTAGTACGATTTTGCAGTCAGTGCAACAGTCTGCGGTGGGACGGCTGGGAAGGGGGGGGGTTCATTTCATTTTCTCAAAAGAAACATACATTTCAAGAAATAAGAACAAAGATTAAAAAAAATAGTCCCCTGGAGATCCTCGTAGAACTTTGGTCCTTTGTTTTGGTTTAGTTTGGTCCAGTACTCGTGTTTTGGCTTTACGTCGAAAGACTTGTACTTCCTCACAGTTCCTTTGGCTTTGGTGTGAGGTTGCCCCCCTGAGTGCTGATTAGGGATCAAATACCCAGTGGAAAACCGTTTCTCTTCTCTTAAAGAAAAAAAAAAAAAAAAAAGCAATACTGACTTTGTATCAGGTCTCCAGGAACAACTTCACCCCTCCGGCCCGTCGGGGGAGCTGGGGAGGTTCGGGTGGAGGAGCAGTGTGTCACAGCTGGCGCCCTCTAGAGGTAATCCAGCTCCAGTGCATGGCTCAGGGCCTCCAGGTCGGCGCGACAAGACACCCTCCAGAACGGCATGTTCTTCTAAAAAAAACACAAATAAAAGACAAATAACACCGAGCTCTAATGTAAACCATGCAATCTTAAGGCGGTCATACTCGGGCTGGCTGGCTTATGCGGAGCAGATGTGTGACAGTGGATGTGGTTTGGAGGATGATTGTAATATGCAACAAAATACACGCATAACATGATGGCCCCTAATGTACAAAAGCATCATGCGAAAACGCTGCCAAACAACACAGAGCCTCAGATTTCTGTCTGTGGGGCGCGTCTTCCAGTAAATCCCTCCGTTTCCACGCGGAGTTTGCTCTAAAATGAAGTGTAACAGGCGGCGGCAGACAGAAGCCGCTCGGCCCCGCTCTGTCAGAAGCGGAGCCGATTGGTGGAGGTCAGTGTTTCTGGGGGAGAAGCGGATCGAGTTTTACCTTCTTGGCCACGGTCTCCTCCTCCGCTCCGTCCCCGATCACCACGTACACCGCCCGCCGTCCAAACCGCTGGGAGACACGCTCGAAGCAGCTCTCCTTGCCTGTCGGAGGAGACGGAGGGGACGAGACAGAGAGACGACGGGGTAAGGGACGGGTTTTCTACATAGAGGGGGACAGAGATCAGGTTTGCGTGGCCGCGGAAAGAACACCAAAGCATCAAAATACATCTAGTCAGGGACGGAGAGGCCACACACCTGAGCAAACTCAGCTTTTTGTGCTATGATGATCTAAACACACCAAGGTCGCTGTCTTGAGTATTGACCGCTTCTTCTTAATCTGTATATGCGCATTGACAGTCGAATACAATTCACTCCACGGAGGTCGGCGAGATGACGGGAGATACTTAAAGAAACTAGCTTTGTCGGAAAGTACTTAAAATCATTTGTTCTCATTTCCAGACGTGTTGTTTTTGTGCGTTTTTGGCTCCTTAGCTTCCACGCAACACCATGAGCAGGGGTGGGCAATCAATTTTTACCAGGGGCCACATGAGAAACCTGAATTGTGTCAGAAAGCCACCGACTTTCTTCCATTGTCAAATGCTGTAAATTTTATTTTTTGAATTCCTGATACTGATAATCTGGTTATTTGTGTTGTTTATGATTGGCCTCACGCGGGCCGGACAGTGATGTACAAAGGGCCGGATGTGGCCCGCGGGCCGCAGTTTGCCCAGGTGTGACCTCGAGGGGCTAGCGAGGGCCGTAGAGATGGCTGGGCGTGTGTCCCTCACCTGTCTTGGTGGCGCTGTAGATGTTCTCGATGGGGAAGGCCGAGCCCAGGCCGTACAGCAACACCTTGGACAGGGCCGGGATCAGCTGGGTGGTGGTCACCAACACGTTGACGCAGTTTGGCCTGGACGGGGTCGAAGACGGAGACACAGACGGTTTTGAAAGACGGACTATAACGTTTCACACATCTCCTGCTTTCAAACAATCTACGTTTGTGGGTCAAAGTAGCAGTAGTATCAAAACGCTTAACAGAAATCTGATGTTACACGTGACTGTAAATCCTCCATCACACCTCTGCAGTAGCGGCTGCGATGATGCGGCGAACTGACCTGGAGTTGATGAGCGCCAGAGCTTTGAGCGCCTGAGTGAGCCACAAGTCAGTCAGGACCTCCATCTCCCTCCTCAGCTGCAACCACTCCTCCCGCTTGGGGCTGCCCAGCAATCCTGCCCATCAGAGGAGGAGAAGACGCGGCGCTTTGACGGACAGTCTTAGCAACAAGCTAACCCGCACCTCATTGTTCCAGCGCGCCCACGCTCTCATTTGCCGAGAGACGGCTGGCCCGTGTTTTGACAGCGAGGCTCGTCCGCAGCGTCTG
>OMPJ01039613.1:0-20818 GCA_900312935.1 Carapus acus | reverse complement strand
GCAGAGACACACACACACACACACACACACACACACACACACACACACACACACACACACACACACACACACACACTTTCCTATCCTCATGCCTCTCTCATCCATGGACCAGGGTTCATTAGCAGCAGTTTGCATCATCCCCTGGTGAAAACGTCACTTGCCATCAGTGACTCCATTCTTTATCACTTCGTAGAGCACAGACAGTACAACCTTCAGAAACCTGCTGCCCACAGTTTTATGTCTTCATTAAGAGCACTGTCAGACTATCCAGTACCCTTTGTCCCAATATGAACAGACAGAAAGGGACAGGACTGGGCAAGTGTGAAAGACAGAGAAGAGGATGAAGTCTTGCACCAACACAGGAGAGACAAGCTGTGACAGGCAAAGGAAAAAGATGTGGTGGTGTCAAACGTATCAGGTAAGATTGCCGAAGAAGACGTGAGAAATTAGTTCAAGGACTGATTTCACAGAGAGAAGCATCACAAAAGATACCACACAGTTGCAGCGGATATAGGCAAGTTGGGTGAAAATCCAGTTTAGAAAGATGCTTGTGTCCTCAGTTTGGCGACAGCTGTCAGGTCAACACTATTAAGTCTGTTGCAAACACATGGCTGAATAGGCATCTGTGCTCCCAAGCTAAATAACGCTTTCTAGCCTTTCACTGTGAGACACAGACATAGACTCAACCCGTCAAATGCAGGGAGGCAAAGGGATAATGCAACATTCTTTTACCAATCTCCCAAGTCATCTCACTATTTGTCTTATAAGACAACACATAAGAGACATAACGCGAATGAATGAAATCTTTTTAACATCCATGTCACATCCCTCTTGCAGACGGTAAAACAACTACCTCCTTAACAACAAGTGACAATGGTGCAAATTAAAAATAAATAGATACATGAATAGCAAGCAGTTCAAAGGCCAATGGAAATGCCAACGCTTAGAAGTCATGTAAAATCCATTATGGCATTGAATTAAATCACCATTCAGTATTAAAGGAGATGGAGTAAGCTATCAGTCATAAAAGCTCACACCGTCATCAAGGTTAATAAGATGTTTTATAAACTATCTTTGTAACAATCAGAGACATTAGTAGTAATGATAAATTTCATTGATTGAGTGGGCCATAAAATAGGCTTTCTGATACTAAGATGGAATATGATGACATGGTATGCTAAATTAAAAAGGAGAATGGCCACAATCATTTAAGAAAAATCAATATCTTTTATGTGATTCTTTGTTTTGTTTTGTTTTATACTTATAACTGATATATGTGATTAAAGAGAAATTTAAGTCAAAGTCAAGTCAAAGTCAGATCCTATTCATGTACAGAAATATAGGGGGATGGAATTGCGTTTCTCTCTTTAACATAAACCATTAAAAGGTGCTGAATCTGAATCCCCCTTTTCTCCTCGTTGTGATGCCCTTGGGTTACCCTTGTACAGATGTATTTCAAATTAGGTGTCATCGCATGAGAACTGAAGTCATCACAACTGTTGCATCTCAGGAGGTTGAAGTGACCAATAAACCAGAGTTCATAGCTTATTGCAACAAAATAATCTTGTGTGCGAAAACCACCTCAATAGCACCTGAAAGACCTAAAACAAATGAAGATTCTGATTTCCTGCGGGACAGCGATTGGGAACACATGGCCAAGAGAGCACAAGTACCAAGGGACAAATGTTATGAATATCCAGTAACTCACCAGTTTGAGCATAGAGCTGAAATTAAAAACCTGTCAAAACATGTGAAAAACAAAACATATCTATTCATGGTCCTAATCCTACTTGACAGTGCTTGTGAGAAAAGGAATTGGAAAATAATTTTTTCAATTCATTTGGAGGGACATTCCAGGCTGTAATGCCTCAGAGTTATAAGTGTGAATACTTGTGAATGAGGATCCATTTATAAGATAAAAAGTTTTTGCAACTATGGTTGCAATTTGACATAATGGATCTTAAATTTGAAGTGATTGAAAATATGTGTCATTCATTTCTATCTTCCTCCTCATCATTTGTGATTAAATATATGACTTGATGAAGTGTGCGCAACACGATCAGTTATGGATTAGTAGTAATATTTCATTTATTTCTTACTCCTCGAGAACAATGTCTTCATTAGAAGTAATGTTGTGCCTATAGTTGCCCCAGCAAAACAACGATAGTTGTTCTTGATCTTAAATGCAGCTGCAAATTAAGTCAAGAAATTGCATCAAACCCTAGTTGGGAAAAAAACAAACATTTTTTTTTCTTTGATATTCGTGAAGAGTCACTTAGTCAGGAAATGCCTGGCAAAATACCCTCATACCTCACTGTACACATGCACTTGTCTATGCAGTACAATTTTACCATAAACGCAAAGACCATTTGCACTAAAGATAGATTTGATGTGATGCACTTGCTCATTGTAGCATGAACTGAGAGGAAATTTTGGAACAGCTAAAAACCGAAGCCACTGAATTTCTGCCCTTTCACCACTATGGGAACACACAATTTTCATTATTTCAATCGACAATTTCTAATAGCATTTACTCTCTCGGCACAGAAACACATGCACACACACAGAGAGACCATAAGGGTTGTCAACTCAAAAACATACTACCAGCAAAAACCCAGCCTACATGCCAATATTGGACATAGATGGGGTGATGGGAGACTGCCATGGCAGTCATTATTAAATTCACAACCAGTCATACAGACATCTGCCCTACTTTCCTTCAGTTAACATAAAAGCAAATAATCTGGTTAAGAGAGCACAGGCTCAGCTCATAAATTGGTGTCACTCTCCACTATAGTTAAAGCTGTCACTTCTCTTGTGGGGGGAGCAGCCCCTGAATGAAACTGTCAGCTAGCTACTTGTTAGGGGTAACAAGGCCATCCACTGATAGGACTAATGAGGCTTTGGGCTGGCAGCTACCTCACACAGCCCACTGCTGCTGCAGTTGGTGCAGTGGATAAGGCAATGATATGAGAGAGGGGTGAGCAGATTATGATTTTGGAGAGACGAGTAAAAAGATTCAAAACGTTAACAACATGTACAGTTACTGTCCAAAAAGAATAAATTGTTACATACTGCAGAGAATCTACAGTTTGTCCAAGCTTCATATAAAAACGAGACTGATATCTCAGCACAACAAGGCCTTGCATGCAATCACACACAGCGCATCCATGCTAGCCACACAGTCATGCAGAAAGAGAGATGCTTGCTCATCTGGGGTAAACACACTGGATCACATAGTGTAGCATTGTTGTTTTACGCTCTTATTTATTCCAAATCGGCTGTAGCCTTTTTCAGATAAGCTTCTCTCCTGCTCCCGAAGCTTTGATATTTGATAATTGTGGCAGCTGTTTATTCCATAATTTCCACAATTCTGTACGTTGCACAGTGACAATAAAGGCATTCTATTCTATCTCATTCTATTCTATTCTACCTCCATTCAATCAAATTTAGGCAATTATTGTATGATTATAAACTTTTTTGTTTCATTTGTCATAATATAGTGACAAATATAACAAAGATAGTGAAGTTTGGCCCAAGAGGAAATACTGCACTATGACCTCTGCAGAGTTGTTACCACCAAGAAAAAAGCCTGGTTGCGTTCATGATTAATAGAATCTGTAAAAAGCAGCCATTGTCACCCATTTTGAAAATCTTATTGTGTGAAAATCTACATATTCTGCTAATGTGTAAAAATGATCATTCAGTCATTTGTAAGTTATTTAGAACGATCCAGGCCACCTACTCATCTACCACACTGTCTTATATATAATGTTCCTGTATCCAAATATTCTTATTTTAGTATTGGACTTATTGTTGACTATCAGTGCGTATATTGTGCAAAGCACATGAATTTGCCCAACTGTAGACAGTTTATTCCTTGCCTGTTTGCACAGCAATCTTTGTTGATCAGACTGCATGCCATGCTCATTAAGAAGAATGACACTGACTTGACTGACTTGACATGACTTTACAACATTTGCATCCTACTATAGTATTGGTATGGATTGGCCTATAGTAAGAAAGCCAAATAATACCAATGGATGTCTGATTTAGTTTGTTTTTATTTAGGGATTTTATCATAGAAATGTAACATAAATACTGGCACAAATTACGTTACCTCTATCGAAAGGAGCTAAAGCAAGCACTTGAAAAGTTTAAAGTTGTTGGTGTTTTTAAACACCAACAACCCATAGAAATATTCATCAAGATGTATACGTTGTTTAGGCAATGCCTGACAGATAATAGTCTCTGAATCTTCTCTGCAAAACACAGCTGCAGAGCTGTCAGCAGCAGAACTATCAGCAAAATTGGCAAAATCATCTATGGACATTTGTGTGGGTTGTTTCCATCACAGTTGTGGATTACTTGCTCAAAACAGGATGTCCTGCACCTGTGTAGGATATTGAGACGTAGTAAAGCAACACAGTCTGTGGGGAAAGTCTGGGCTCAAGTGAGAGTATTTCACCTAGGAGTATTGGTGAAAACATATCAAAACCTTACAATGCTGGTCACTGAAAAAAGCCCTGGCATACAAAAAGCCAAATTGATGGTTCAGTCATATGGCTGGCTTTCCCTCTCCGTACTGCTCATAGTTACGAGATGGACACTCTCTATCATATCATCTATTCGATGTCAACAAATTGCTCAGTGCTTTGTGTGGAGCAGTACTGTTAAAGCTCCAACTACGAAAGTTGGTAGCCTGTTAAAAGCATTTTTCATCTTGGAATGGCCTGACATGTAAAGGGATTTTTCATTTGGGGAACTTTTTCAGTTCCTCGTGCCTCTCCATCCTCACTTGTCTTCACCAACTGTATGTCATTTATCACGCTGCAAGCAGTTTTATGACTGAAACTCGTTGTAACCCTTATTGCTGCTTCATGCAGTCTCTGCAAAAGCGGACTTCTCTTCATTCTCAAGGACAAAACACTTGGTTTCTGTTCACTTACAATATTATCTCGCTAGACAAACCTGTCATACCTGCAATCACCTGTGACTATAGCCTGGTTTGTGTTTTCTCACTTTTTCTATCCATTTATCTTCAATATCAACTCACCTTAAATGTTGTATCTGTCATTGATATCACCTCCTATCCCTCCTCTTTGCTTGGTCATAATTGTGAATAAGAACTAGTTTACAACTGACTTACCTGGTTTAAAAGGATTTACAACAATAACAATAAAAGATATGGTCACGTGTTGAGGAGAGATAGTGGATTTATAGGACAGATTAAGTTGGAGATGCAGCTGCTTGGTAAGGGGAGAAGTGGGAAAGGTTCATGGATGTTGTTAAGGAAGACGTGGAGAGTGGGTGTATGGGTTTATCATTCGAAGGACAGACATAATGTAGGTGGAGAGAGATGATCAGCTGTGGTGATTCCCAAGGGGAGAAGAAAAAGAAGATGAAGAACAGCAAAATCAATAATAATGCTCGAGTGGAGAGAGGAATATGAGGTAGTGAGTACAATGAATCCGAATGACTTGCTGCACACAACACCAATACAGAACTGTTAAAAGTCTTCTGAATTTAAAAAAGATCACCTGTGCAGAAACCACAAATATTATTCAGATTGTCATTACTTGTAATAGAAAGGTTATGTTGAAATATGAAAATACAACAAATACCACAAAATAGCAATCGGCTCATGGGTAATTCATTCACACCAACAGCAGTAAGAGCAATGCTATGCAGAGGTAATTTTTGTGACACTTGGAAAAAAAAATCACATTCATACCACATTATAAAGACCCAATTGCAGACATGACCGTTGAAAATCACAAATAGATATAGGGTTGAAACAATGTTTCACAAAATAATTAGCTAATGAAGTGTATGACATTGTTTAAATTGAGCATTTAGAATGCGAGTTCTTCGTCTATTGAGGAGCCATCAAATGGACCGTTTGGTACATCAAAACAACACCCTTTGTAATACCTCCTCCCACTCTCGCTCCATTTTCAGCTCTCTGCTGTTAACACTAAATCCCAAGCAAAACTCAGCGGCAGATGTTGCTGACCTAAGTTGGCTCTGAAGTGCCTCCCTGGATCCCTGATCTCACAGCTAGCACAGTCAAACCCTATTAGATCTCTTTATTTGTGCCCGGGGCAAGTGCAGCTCTGCAGCTGTGTCCAACCCCTCTCTACCTTTGGAGTTGAGGGCCCTGGAGCGATAATTGTGAGACCAAAAAATGCTTCTGTCCATCACGTACTTCTACTGACAGCAGTTTGCCTTCAGTTAGCAGAAGATGTAGTGGGATACGGAGGTGGGTGCAGGACAAAAAAGGAAAGAGGCCCCAAGGTGGACTGAATGCCCAGGTCCCCATGCTGAACAGATGTCTACAACAACCTGCCTCCTAACACCTGTTTTTGTTGTTGTAACCCTGTGGATGCAATCCACTGATTAATTCATTACCCGAGAGCTTTCCTATTTGCCATCAAAGGACATTCTGCCTCTCACAAACATTCTATGCTCATTCCCTCTCTTGCTCTTATCCCACTCTATATTCATGTTCCTCTCAGTCCTCCATTTTTGTAGTGGTCTACAGCCCTGGTGGGATTCAATATCCAATGTTCTTTGCAACATTTAGGAGTAGAGTATTTCTGGTACAGATCCAGTTTCACAAGTAAGGCAGTGGTGAAAATCATCATTGAAATTTAGTATTGTTTAAACGGCGCTTTGATGTCAGCATTGAAATTCAAACATTGTTCGCTCCATTTAGACATAATGAGCAATAGAAGGAGCATTAAATTCACAGATGGCTTGAGAGCCCAAGTGAAAAGTCCAACAGACAGAGGGACAACTTGGCAAAACACTTACAGTAACTAATGGGTCTTGCTGGCACTAAGTTAGAGTGAAGTAGGTAACAGTGAATTAGAAGTAGGTAACAGACGAACAAACAGCTTCGCTCATCTTACAACTCAAAAATGCTTTATCATGACAAAGGTCTTAAAGATTAAAGAGATACAAGGATTTTGTCAGTCACACGGTCATTGGTTGTGCAGTGAAATGAAAGACGTTAACATCAGAACATGGGAAATTCAGAGGACATTGAAAATAAATGCAAAAACAAATAAAACGCATGATGTCTGTGGAGCTGCCACCGCAGCAAATGGACACAGCTGCGCCCTGTTGGAAGCAACATCAGCACGAAGATTTGAAATATAAACTTAAGAACGTGATAGATGGGTTAAATTTGTCTCTAGATGGGTTAAGTTTGTCTCAAACTAACTGCCACAATATCCTATTTACACAGGCTGTTCATAAGCCTGTGTAAGTCTTTTGGCACAGATGGGTCAAGCAAAGGAAATAGATAGGCAGATTGTACAGAATACAAATACTATTTTCTTACCAACAACCTTGAGAATGCAAATGGAGAAGTAAAAAGAAGGTCAGGGAGAGCTGCTGACCTGGACCTACTGTATATGTTGTGGACACAGACCTACACAAAGCACATGATAGATTACCAAGAGAGGAAATGTGGTAGGTTGAAGGAAGTAAGTAAGTTTGAAGGAACCACCGGTAAGTGCCCAGTAAAGACCCTGAGACAAGGGTAACATACTGTAGATGAGTAGATTGGAGGAACACTTAACATTGAGCAGTTTGGAAACAAGGTCAGAGAGGCAAGTGGCAAAAAGTACAGCAGATAATCTGTGTCCTCATCTCAGCTCCCCAGACTGATATGTCTATATCAGCTGAGGAATGATATGTATGAAGTTAACTGGCAAACCATCTTGAATTTTCCGTTTCAGATTCTTCAGCAAATGGGGGTTTTCAATTAGACATAGAACAGTCCAAACAGTCCTTATGCAATTTTCTGTCAAAAATGTTTGGAAGGTTGTTTTATTTTGTAAGCATACCCAATCTGCAGGGAAGGGATGCATCTATAATTGAATATCGATACTGTTCTTCTTTTGGCAGCTCTCGTCGAGAGTCCCCACAGCAAACCATCTTCGTCAGCTTGTCTCTGTTCTTTAAATTATCAACTGAAATAGAAGCTGCCATTTTGACGTCCTTAACAACATCCAGCATCCTCCAACCTGTCAGCTCCATTTTCAACATCCTCTGTCCAACATATCCACGATATCTCATCTGCACATGACCAAACCTCAGTCTTGCCTCTCAGATCTTGTCCCCAAATCACTCCACTCTAACTGTTCCTCTGGTGTGCTCATTGCCGTGTACTGTATTTCTGTGTACTGTATTTCTCTCTCTGAGCAAAGATTGCATCAGTGGTACTCTGATGGTGTGGCTCATCAATTTTATACCTGTATAATTGCTATTACTGAGCACATCAACCTTGTCCTGAAATACTAGCAGCAATGCACTCCTCCTCCATTCCTCCAGCCTCTCCCTCATCTTTCTCATACAGTTTCCCTCACATTGGTCCTACTAATTCCATATGGTTCCTTCTCCAAAACTGTTCCTTTACCTGACTACTTCTCTCATTCTCCAAATGCATTTTGTCCTCAAAGTACGTACTCTTAGAACATTTTTTGTTCACTCACAAGCTTCCTAGCTTTATCTCTATGATTTGCCATATAATTAAAGTCCTTCTGTCCTTCTCTTCTGTCCAGCCCCTCATTGAACTCACTATATGCCTCTTCCATAACCTCTTCCACAGCTCGTTTTACCATTTGTCAAGGATGGAAAACTGTCTTCTGCTATAGAAAACTACTTTCTTCTTGGTACAGAGTCAGCTAACAATGCAGTGTGGATAGTTTTAGAGGAAAGGTATGGTAATCCCTTTCTTATAGCGAAGGCCTTTGGAGACAAACTGGATACATGGCCTAAGATAAGCTCCAAAGGCAGTGTGGAGGGGCTTGAGTTTGCTGACTTTCTCCGTAGCTGTGAAGCTGCTATATCACAGATAAAAGAACTTTGTGCACTTGATGATGCAACAGAAATCAAAGGATGCTTGCCAGATTTCCAAACTGGCTGACATCCAGGTGGAATAGAAATGTCACAGAAGTGCTAGAAGAGAGTCACACCTTTTCAAGCTTTGGTCAATTTGTAGAGTTAATTTCATGTGACGCCAAAGTAGCAGGTAACCCCATAACGTCTCTGTATGGTCTGAAACCAAGTGAAAGCAAAAGCACCGAGACACCAAGGAACAGGGGCCACGGTGCAATGTCAAAGTAGTGAAGTCGAAAGGGCAAATGTACGTTGTCTACTGTGAGAGGCCAGAACACAGTTACAGTCTACTTAAGTGCTGGAAGTTCACAAATGAGATCATTGGTAAGAGACAGAACTTTGCACTAGAAAGGAAGTTGTGTTTTGGTTATCTCACATCTAGCCATCGCTCGAAGGAATGTGAAAGCAGAGTAACATGTGACACATGTGAGAGGAAGCATCCAACATGCCTACACGATAATCACACAAAGCAAGGGAGAGCACTGACGAGGAACCATAAATCAAAGAATAGCGCCAAGACAAAGGACAGCAAATCAAATAGGTCACAACAGCGTCAGGATGTTAAAACCACTAATACGACCTTTATCCTGCCAGTATAGGTGTCATCACAAGGCAAGCAAGAGCATGAAATTCTTACGTATGCACTCCTTGATAGACAGAGTGACACTACCTTTATTCTTGCTGAAACAGCAAAGGCTCTGCAGATCACAAGTGAACCTGCTCAACTCATTCAACAATGTCTTCAAGAAACCCAGCTGTGGCCTGTCAGAAGCTCTCTGGTTTACAAGTGCAAGGATTTCACTCAAACAAGATTATTTGTCTTCCAACAAAGTACGCAAGACAATTCATACCAGCAAATAGAGATCATATTCCAACACCTGACATGTCTAAGGGACGGCCTCTTGCTGGGAAAGCAGATCCCCCAACAAATGTGTAGAAAGAAGCTCGGCTGGGACGACCCTCTATCGGATAGTCTTAAACCTCAATGGGAGTCCTGGTTGCTCAACTTGAGAATCCTGGCAGCTGCGAGGAATTCAGAGATGCAACATTCCTTCGCAGTTTACGGTCCAACAGCTTCATCATGAAGTTCGCAGACGACACCGCAGTGATAGGACGCATCACTGGTGGGGACGAGATGGCCCACAAGAGGGAGGTGGACAGTCTAGTGACATGGTGTGGGGACAACAACCCTCAACACAGACAAGACGAACGAGATGATAGTGGACATGAGGAAGAAAAGGGGACCTCATGGGCCACTGTTTATCTGAGATCTTGAAGTAGAGAGGGTGAGCAGCTTCAAATACCTGGGGGTCCATGTCAGTGATGACCTCATCTGGACACAGAACACCACACAGGTAGTGAAGAAGGCCCAACAGCGGCTGTACTTCCTGAGGAAGCTGGGGAGATTCAGAATGTCATCTAAGATCCTCAGCAACTTCTACAGCTGCGTGATTGACAACTTCTACCACCTGCATCACTGTGTGGTATGACAGCTTGACTGCAAAGGACTGCAAAAGCCTGCAGAGAGCGGTAAAGGTAAGATCACTGGGACACCACAGCCCTCTCTGCAGCGCATCTACTCTAGCAGAGTCCACAGGAGCGCTGCCTTCATCATCAGAGACCCCACATACCAGCAACACGGACTGTTCTCACTCCTCCCCTCAGGCCGGAGATACAGGAGTGTCAGATGCAGGTCCACAAGGTTTAAGAACTCCTTCTTTCTCACAGCCATCAGATTATTAAACAGCTGAGGAAGGAAATGTAATTCAGTGTCGCACAAGAAACATACTGGACAGACTTTAAGGTTGTACTTGGATACATCAGCAATGAAGCCAAGAGGTTCCATGTGTTTGTGGCAAACCAAGCCAAACATATCAGACAAACTACCAAGACCACGCAATGGAATTAAGTAACATCTGACGAAAACTCAGCTGATCATGCCTTGAGAGGTCTCTCAGTTTAACAAGTCCTTGCCTCAAATTGGTTAAAAGGCTCAGATCTTCTCTGGCAGAGGGTCATAACCAGCGGTGAAATGAAGGTGGGAGAGCTATCAAGCAGCGACCCAGAAATCCGAAGGTGCAAAAGAATTGCCACATTTAAGTGCTTTGCTAGAGAAGCAAAGGATCATCAGCAAAGATCCAGTGATGAAAGCATTCTGCTTTGTGACTCTCTTAAATAATACTTTGTGACTTACTTAAATGACTCTCTCTCTCTCTCTCTCTCTCTCTCTCCTCTATATACCTGTATACATCTTAGGTTTCAAATACTGCTGGAATCGCAGGTTTAAATGCTGCCTCCTTAATTTCCTGTTGGGGCAAGCCAAAATGGCAAGCTATGTAAGCAGGAAGAACAAAATTGGGGGCTCGAGGGACACTGATGTTATTCGTATCTTCAAGCGAATGCTAAGGGCCCGTCTGCAGACTGATTTTGATTTCTTTTCTTTCACGGCCAACCTTGGAGAGTTTGAGGAGACATGGTGTCTCGGGGACATTCTATGTAGTGCTGTAGACAACGAATTGGTTATCAGCCAAATGGTCCTTTGAAGAAGCGTCTTCTTTTTTTTTTCTTTTTTTTGTGAGTGTCTGTAAATAAATAAAGATGTTGTAAAATCAAAAATCTCTCTCTCTCTCTCTCTATCTCTCTCCCCCCCCCATCATATTTTCATAAATAAGCAGTATCATACATATTCAGCAGAGTGGAGATGAACCCATGTAATCATTAATATAACACATGAATAATAATCGTCACTACTAGGCATCAGGCTTTGTATTTGATCGACAGTTAGTTGATTTACAACCTCTGAGGTTGTTATGAGGGAAGCTTTCCTCTAACCCTTGTTCAGTGATCTTTGGATGGGGATGTTCTGCAAAGTCAGGCTAAGGTCGAACAATTGTACGCGGATGACCAACAGCTGGCTGGAGCAGAATCTCAACAGTTTGGGGCAGAAAGCATCGCGTCCGCCTTGCCCTGCTTAAGTGTCTTCAATTGTCCCTAACCTGAAATGGGTCACAATCACCAATAAAAGAGCCACTCCATACATCTCTCTTTGGGCTCTCTCACTCTGTCTCCAGTACCGTGTGGCTCAGGCACACGTCCCCTGACTTCTCTTTTGTCCTCTGGGATGTCATGTTTAAAGCTAAATCAAGTAGCCCCCGTCAAGGGGAAATGATAAAAGTAGAGGAAAGTGCACAAGGGTAGATTATCTCCTGTACAGTGAAAGATTTCACCAGTCCCACAAACGCAAAGCATTTCAGTCGCTGTACTCTGGACAGCGCCACACTCCGCAAAGGTGAAACAAAGTCTGTCAGTCCTCAATGTCTGAGCGTTATCAGGCATCAGCGGATGCCACTGGATGACATAAATTACTAGATAGGGAAACAAGTTATTGCAGAGTCAAGGATTAAATGGTGCAGAGGTGGGGATGGGGGAGTGTTGTCAGGAATTCAGGATGGTGTTGAGACAGGATGGCCAGACGAGGAAGTTGGCAAAGAATTAGTTGAATAGACAGGGAGATGAAGTCAAGCCACAGGAGTATGTTAAAGCTTGACAAAATGGTAAAAAGAGGCATACAGAACCCTGTTGTTTATCAAACACCTAAAAGGGACAGCAGCTAAAGTGGAGTCCAGCAACAACCTGCTCTGCAGGCTCGCCGGTATCAATGCAGACAACTTCAACCTACCTGCTGCTTGACTACCATATAGGCGACAAATCTAAAATAATCCCCCAAACAAACACCTGGTGTCAGACCCCTACCAACAGGTCAAGTCAAGTCAAGTCAAGTCAAGTCAAGTCAAGTGTATTTGTATAGCACCAAATCATAACAGAAGTTATCTCAAGGTGGAGCCAGTAGAGCTCCTCAACATGTAAACACGTAAAGTCTGTAAGATGAACACACAGAGACCCAACATATCCCTAATTAGTCACAGTGGCGAGGAAAAACTAACATTAAACGGAAGAAACCTCGGGCAGGCCAGGATGCAGGTGGGCGGCCAACTGCCTTTACTGGTTGGGGTAAAAGAGAGGGCAAGGGAGAAAGGGAGACAGAGACAGAGAGAGAGAGAGAGAGAGAGAGAGAGAGAGAGAGGTGTGGGGATACACAGCAGTAGGTGCACAGCATGCCGATCAGGAGCAGGACCTGGACGTTTGGGATCTGTCATCACTGGTCGTGTTCTAGCTGTACGCTGCAGGTTAATAAAGCACAAGACAAAGACTCAGGGGAAGAGGCCCAATTAGTAACATGCATTAACAAGACACGGATTCAGGTGAATGATGGAAACAATGAAGCGGAGAGGGAGGGGAGAGTGAGGAAGAGGAAGAGGAGGACAGAAAAGATCAGTGCCTCTTTTATCTCTGGCCACATAGTTTTGTCTTACTATGAGCATTGTCAAAAAGGAAAGTTTTTAGCCCACTCTTAAAAGGTCCATGGCACCATCCTCCCAAGGAGACAGTGGTCTATGCTCAATAGGTTCAGATTCATCTATCTATCTATCTATCTATCTATCTATCTATCTATCTATCTATCTATCTATCTATCTATCTATCTATCTATCTATCTATCTGTCTGTCTGTCTGTCTGTCTGTCTGTCTATCTATCCATCTCCTGATTTTTATTAGTGACAAATTAATTTTGTTCTTACATTCCAGACACATTCTCCAGCTCCTCTATTTCTCTCATGCCACATATCTCCAATCTGACATATCATGATTTTTCGGATCGTATGAAGCATTTGCCCTACTTTGTACTTGCATAGCAGGTACTGTATAAATGTATTTTTATGGGGGAAAAGTGTCAAGATTTCAATGTGACAATTTCAGTCAGTGTGAGTTTTGAAAAACAGCACAAAAGTATCCAATGTGTGTGTGTGAGTGTGTGTGTAACTGCTTGAGTTTGATTGTGTGTGTACGGCCTCATCCTGACTGATAAAGCTGGCAGACTGGGGTTTTAAATATTAACAAGTCACACATGGCCCTCCTCTTCTGTCATGTCCCTCGATGGAAGGCAACAGCAGCTCTCTCCACCAAGACAAACAAGTCCATGGCCAGACATGCTGCAGGGGGTTTACATTTTAATGCCTTTGTTGGTTCTCCAAAATATGCTTCCACGTCATTCTGGATGGACTTGCCTCAGGTCCAAAAAGCCAGGTGATGTCTATCAATTGAGATGCATAGTTGGAACAGAAAATCCAGGTAGGTCATTGAAAATAGCGTTGGGCTGTCCTGTCAATGTGTAAAATGTCCCTAAATTAAATACTGAAGAGAAAACAGGGCAAGAGACAGAGGGAAAAAGGAGTAACCAAATCATCTGCATCTCTTTTTTGACATAATTGAACAATGATTTGTTCAGTATTTTTAAAGATTGTGTGAGTGAGTGACAGATTCTCTCTAAAAGATGGAATTGCTCTGATAATTACCCTTGAATAAAGAGATTGGCACTAAATAAATCAGCTAAATTAGTCTCTCTCTCTCTCTCTCTCTCTCCCTCTCTGTGTGTGTGTGTGTGTCTTTGTGTGTGTGAGTGTGAGTGGGAACACAACTTTGATCACAAGTAAAATTTGGGAAAATCCCCAAGTCACTACAATGTGCATCTTAAGAGAGTATGGTTACAAACAAAAAGACCCTGTTATAAAAACAGCTGAAATTGCGAGAACAAACACCAATTTTATTCCATAAAAATCAAAATTTGGTGTGTACTCTTCAACATAGGCAGAAATCAAATTCACAGACAAAGGCAGAAATCAGGTATACATCATTCTTTAGGGACATTTGCATTATTTCCCCTGTATGTTTCCCTTGTAGTACCCGCTGGAAATGCACAACAGATGCCAGTTCAATGCAGTGGAAAGACTTACCATTTCAATCAAGCTGATTAGAAGCTGATTAGCCCTGTGAGAAATTTGGTCTCACTCAATAAGAGTCCTAAGCATTTAAGTGCACAATGTAACAGAATAAAGATTACAATTACTGAATGGGTGTCCTTTGAGCTTTTGCATTGCAGATGTTAGAATGAATTTTCCCCCCAACACATTTGTTACAGATAAAGAAAATCAAAAACTGTTCCTATCAATTTTTGATCTGGATCATCTCTCCTCAAACATTTCTAGTGTTTCATGTATTGCACTGCAGGCAGGAGAGGTCAAGTGACTAATTTTGACAAAAAAGATGGGAGGCCAGAAAAGGTGCAATTAACACCCTAATGATGAACGGCACTGCAATTTCCATATGTCTGTTGTGCCCAATCCAATTACTGCAGGTGTAATGAAAATTCAGTATATGGAAAAAATGAAATGCCTAATATCCTCCTTCCAAGAAGGTAGAGGAAAGAAAGAACTATGGGTAGCAGCCTTGTCTGCACAGATGCCAGCTGTGAGTCTGATGTGTACAGGGGAGGGCTGCATAAAACTACCTCTATTGAATAACAACGAGAGTTTTCTTTACTAAGTATAAACCCTTAGGCTGCGCCTCAGGCTGCCAATGCTCCTGTCGTTCTAGCAGATTAGCAACTAGACACTGTTACTGCGACTTTGCAATGTATTTGTAATATTCCAAATTTACCCTTTTGCAACTATCCTGATTTATCCGTGATGAATATTTTACCTGCATTTCAAAGTAGCTTAGAAATAGACGCACATTGGCACCTCACTTGTTTATGTTTCCAGTAGCCCTAAAAAGAAATGAGGGTGATGTCAACACAATTTCCATCCCATTGTCAAGACATTACATGTTCATGCATATTAATTGAGCTATTCTGCTGAATAAAAAAGGCTGATTTGGCTCATACCCTGTGTTCTGAACAGAATGAAACACATTGACATAGCATAGAATAGAATACAATGGGCAATTGTCTTTGTAGAGGATACAGCTATATTGTATATTATTTATCCATTATAGATTAATCACACGGTTGTGATTAATCTCAGAATATATGCCTGAATGCCTGTGAATAATGTAATTGTTCATACTGCCTTCTCTTTGCATCTCAGAAAATGAAAAGACGGTAACAATGTAAAGCAATTATCATAATAAATGGATGGCAATCAAATTAGCTGAAAACGAGAATTTCTCCCAAGACATTGCATTGATTCTTTTAGAGTGATTGCAGTGGAGACACATCTGATGTCTGCTTCAAAATATTATGTTTCAAATCTATTGTGTGTATGCATGGTGGCTTCCTGAGCAATCCAATCTACTAGTATCAGACTAATTTGACCTCAGACGACAACGGGTTGAACAGATATTCAAGGAGTCACAAAGGAGGGCAGAGGACAGTAGATGATTCTTGTGTACAATCTTCCTGTCCACACATTCGAGCAGTGAACTCTCACTCTCCATAGAAGAGTGATAATAGAAGAGGGTAGTTAGTTAGTTAGGGAGGTAATTATTGATCAAATGATTGATTGATCCAGAAAATCTAAAGCCTCAGCAGTTCAAAGAACAGAAAAAAAACACGGAGGACAAGAACTAAATTAGAAATACAGAAAAAGGTTAACAGCAAGTTGAGCATGGAGAAATGTCAATGCCCTGGATACTGCAGATTGGGACAGTTTCCACATGTTCTCCATTGATATAGTTTGAATGTCCTATTGGAGTGCATGATAAGTTTCTTTATATTCTGGACATTCATTCTCAGCATGTTTGCAGAGCACCAGAGAGACAGTTTCTGTGCCCTGTCCGATCCACATATTAACCAAAATATAATAGTATTTGATGATGGCATCGGTTAGGTGGGATGGAGTATAGCAGTTGTTTTCAAACCTTTTGAGACTGAGGGCTACATCATGGGCACTGAGTAATATTAAGGGTTAACAGGACCTGTTTGACACAAACTTCCTCAATAACAAAACTGCATTGATCACTTTTCAGTAATAATGATAGTAAAAATGATAATGATAAAAGTAGTAGTAGTAGTAGTTGTAGTGGTAGTAGTAGAAGTAGTGGTAGTAGTAATACTATGGAAAAAGACAGCTCCATGGTCATTATTCTACATATTTTAGAACATGCCCCACATTCTAAAACATGTCGAGCGGGCACCTTAAGGGTTCCTCTCGGCCACACCTGTGCCCATAGGCACTGCATGGTGACCCCTGGAGTATAGTTATAGATATACAGCAAATACTGAATAATTTCAATGACAGCACCTACGTACTTAGCCTTAGCGATATTATGTAAATGAAAGAGTGCAGTTCTTGACATTTATTAAATGTACGTATTCAGTGACAGATCCTGATCGAGGATGACTCCTAGAATTTTTACAGTAGTGCTGGAGGCCAAGGAAAAGCCATCCAAAGTAGCTATGTCATTACAAAGTGAGATTCTTAGGTGGTCAGGACCAAAAACATTCAAACAAAAAACAAAAAAATCTGTTTTATCTGAGTTAGATCACAGGAAGTTACAAGTACTAGACATTTTTATGTCTTTAAGGCAAGCTTCAGGCTTCACTGACAAATACAATTGTGTATCATCAGCATAACAGAGAGAGTTTGAGTGTTTGCTGATGATACTACCTAAAGATGTTAAACAATTAAGAGTTCATTTTTCAATGAACCAGTTGCATTCCGTGCATTGAGCTGCAAACTTATCGTGGTGGAGGGGTTTGAGTGCCCGAATGATCCTGAGAGCAAAGTTGTCACGGGGGCGGGGGGTGCTAAGTCATACCCCATCTGTGTACTTGATCATTCTACTTGAGGACTTCAACGCCCACATGGGCAATAACAATAGTGACAATCTGAACCAATTGGGCTTCTGTGCTAGTCACAGTTTTTCAATTCGAACACAAGGGTGTCCATCACTGTACCCTTGGCACCAGGACATCCTCGACCACAAGTGGATGATTGATTTTGTAATCGAATCATCTGACCTCCGGCCGCATGTCTTGGACACATGGGTGAAGAGAGGGGCTAAGCTGTCAACTGATCACAACCAATGCGGGGGGGAATGGCAGGCCCAAACGCATTTTGAGGATCTGCTGGGAATGTCTAGCTGAGCCCTCCATCGGAAGGATCTTCAGCTTCCACCTCCAGGACAACTTCAACTAGATTCTGAGGAAGACAGGAGACATAGAGTACAAATGGACCATGTTTTCCAACTCCATTGTTGAAGCAGCAGCCAGAAGCATGGCCGCAAGGCCACGGATGCCTGTCGCGGCGGCAATCCCTGAACCCAGTGGTGGACACCGGAAGTAAGGGATGCCGTCAAGCTGAAGAGGGAGGTCTACCAGGCTCACCTTACCTGTGGGTCTCCTGAGGCAGCTGACATGTACCGGCCGCAGCTCGGGCTGTTGTGGAGGCACAACCTCGGGTCTGGGAGGAATTCGGGTAGGCCATGGAGGAGGACTATTGGTTGGCTTCGAGGAGGCAAACCGTCTGGCACATCAGGAAGGGAAGGCAGTGCCCTGCCAACACTACTTACAGTGGAGGCGGGATCTGCTGACCTCAGCTGTGGATGTGGTCAAATGGTGGCGGGAATACTTCGAGGATCTCCTCAATCCCACTGACATGTCTTCCACAGAGGAAGCACAGGCTGGGCACTCAGAGGTGGATTCGTTTATCACCCGAGTTGACGTCACCGAGGTGGCAAGGCGCTGGGTGTGGACAAGATCCGCTCTGAGAACCACAAGTCTTTGGATGATGCAGGACTGTCATGGCTGATATGCCTCTGCAACATCGCATGGCAGTCAGGGACAGTGCCCCTGGTGTGGCAGACAGGGGTGGTGGTCCCTCTATTTAAGAGGGGCGACTGGAGGGTGTGTTCGAATTACAGATAGATCACACTCCTCAGCCTCCCCAGGAAGGTTTATTCCAGGGTACTGGAGAGGAGAATCTGGCCAATAGTCGAACCTCAGATCCAGGAGGAACAACGCAGGCTCTGGAACACTGGGCCAGCTCTCCACTCTCCACAGGGTGCCAGAGAGATCATGGGAGCTTGCCCAACCAGTCCACCAATGCTTTGTAGAATTGTAGAAGGCATTCTGGGTCCCTTGTGTTGCTCTGTGGGGGGTGCTCCGGGAGTATGGGGTCCATAGCCCCCTACTAAGGGCTGTGCAATCTCTATACCAATGGATCAGGAGCTTGGTTTGCATCGCCGACAGCAAGTCAGACCTATTCCCATGACATGTTGGCCCCCGGCAGGGCTGCCATTTGTCACCGGTCCGGTTCATTATTTATATGGACAAGATTTCAAGGTGCAGCCAGGGGCCGGAGGGGTCCACTTTGGGGACCATAGGATCTCATTACTGCTTTTTGCAGATGATTTGGTCCTGTTGGTGCCCTCAGACAAGGACCTCCAATGTCCCGCTCCATGTGCTGGGGCAGTTTGAAGCCGAGTGTGAGATGTCTGGGATGAGAATCAGCACCTCTAAACTTGAGGCCATGGTTCTCGACCAAAGAAGGTGGTTGGCCTCAACTGCCTCAAGTGGAGGAGTTCAGGTATCTTGGGATCTTGTTCACGAGTGAGGATAGAATGAAGCGGGAGGTTGACAGACGGATCGGTTCAGATATGTTGAAATAAATAAATACATACAGCAAGTGTAAACAAGACATCATTGATTTGTGCAACCTAAAAACTTCAAGCTGCTGGTGTACGATACATGCTTAAGAGGACCTCTGTCACAGTTTTGTGTTCAAATAAGTAAATCAAATGCACAAGTCATGAAAATGATAATTGATAGCCTTTGTGCAATGTTGGAACATGGCCCTGAGATAATAAATGGCCATAAAAGTGTAAAACTAAAAATACAGGTGCAAATTCAATTACAATTAACATAAAAGTGTGTGAGAATTTGGAAACAGAGATCAGTGTTACTTATACAATGAAACACAGTGACTCTGGGGTGAGCATTGGAGCTGTGTGTAGATGGTCCGGTTGATAGTTGATGATTATGTTGGAGTATTTGGATGATGAGAGGGGTGAATGTTGGCATACAAAGATGTTAATCACAGTTTGAGAGGATTGACGAGGGGCACAAAAGTACCAGAACACTCTGGATGTAAGCAGATCTCTAGTGTGACCAAGCTTTCTCAAAGTAGGCCCAGCATACCCTTGGTAACATCACACTGACTTGGCTGTAAATTCTAGAGCCACTGACATTCCAATTTCTTATATTTTTTATTAGAAAAAAAAAAAAAAAGAAAGAAAAAAAAGTGAGAGGCTGCCTCTTACTTAATACATGTTCCCCTTGCTGCAAACAAATAATTGATTTAGATCAAAACCCTGTGCTCAAAGTGTGGTTGGTTGATTCTCTCTTTTCATGTCACTAAGAGAAATTGCCATTGATGTTTCCTTGACACATTCCGTTTAGCTATCCCCATTTACTATGTTGGGACGGTGACTAGTCAGCAGAGGTGTAAACCAGGATTTCTTGAACAGAATAAAATTAATGGCTTGTGGTGGTGAGTGTATGGATGAACGGGGCAATGCGGCTGACTCTCTCTTTCCTCCCTCTCTCTCCTCCATCTACCAGCTCAAAATGGTTGCCTTCCTCACTGGTCGTTACACATCAGCCAATGCCATCGTGCCTCAACCCCTTCCTGCCGGCTGTCATGCCGCTATGCTCCATCATCCCGCCTCACAACAGATGCACCTATACTTGTTTTATGCATGTCCTCTCTCCCTCTCTTCTCTGTCTAACCCCCTCACGAATCTGAATATTTATATTGTGATATTGTCGTACCATCAGCAATTTCTATTGCACATCTAGCCCATCAAGGAGATTGAATGTTTCTCCTCTCCCAGAGTTTCTTTCAGTCAGGAATTCTTTTTTTTTTTGCTTCCTGCTCGAGAATTATGCGATTTTTTAAATTTTGATTTATTCAATTTTTTTGGACTTTGTCCTTGCCTTCATAGAGAGCTCAGATCTGGTTCAGCAGCTGTCTGTTTCTTTTTTTCTTTTTCTTTTTTTTTTTCTTTTTTTTTT
>OMPJ01039610.1:0-19405 GCA_900312935.1 Carapus acus | reverse complement strand
TGTAAAAATCATAGGGTTGAGACAGAAACAATTAAGTTGTATGTACGAGGAAGTGCTTAGGAAAAAAGCTGTCAAAATAGCAAACGATCCCTCTCATTCACTCAATAGGGAGTTTGAACTTCTTCCCTCAGGTAGACGATATAAAGTGCCAAGGGCAAATCGTAACATTTTTAAAAATTCCTTCATTCCAAATGCCATTGGAGCACTGAACACCATGTCCCGTTGATGCGTTCTTAATGTAACTGCTACTGCTGTCCTGCTTTTTTCCCTGAAGATGTTTGTGTGTAAGTGTTGTTGTTGTTGTTGTCATCTTGCTTGTTGTTTTGAGACCAAAGACAAATTTCCACATTGTGGACAATAAATGAAATCAAATGAAAAATGAAATGAAATGAATATGTCCCTGGCACGAATTTCCAAAATTTAAAGGTCACTGCAGCATCCGTCGGGGACATGTGACTGTGTGTGGTGAGTGTGTCATTGTGTGTGCTCACAAAACCATGTCAAGCAGGGAGGTTATGGAGCATGTAGTGCTAACAAATTACAATGCATGTAGTGGTAACAGATAACAATGAAAGGCAGGCAATAGCTGTTTGCACTCGGTTATAATATCTGCACATAGCAGCCTCACCAGTCCATCCCCTGTGGACCCTCCCTTACCCCCCTCCTTACCTGCATACGCACACGTCACCTCAGAAACAAATGCAATGAGTGGTTCTCCCCCTCAATCGCGCTCTCATCGCCTTCTATTAGTGCTCATTAGCATCAGCAGCAGGCATGTGGCAATTAAATATACCTGTAGGCAACAAGCCCCAATTGAGGAATCATTGCAAGAAAAGACAGTCTTTCCACATGTAAAAAAAAAATGTTTGTGCTCACATGTCTCTGAATGTACAGTATGTGTACACTGTATCTTCAACACAGATTGTGTCTCTCCAATTTTTGAGCTGATAATGCCTCCTGTAGAAAGGCAATTTCCATTTGTGCTGAACTGAACACTAGCCCACAGAACACACATACCTGGAAATGATAACAACACTGAAGTCAAATGTATCATATTTTGCTTGTTGGTGCTAGAACTGGTGTATCATTTTCGATGATTTGTTGTATACCTGCTACAAAACTTCTATCATATCACTTTTGTTTCTTCATCAGTCTATAAGGGTTGAAAACTGTACCATACATCTAATGAACACCATGCTTCTCAACACACTGTTGTTGAAACTAAAAAACTTGGTCAGGCTGGATGCACAAGCACTAACAGTGCAGCAAGTACCCATGCTGCACAAGGACATTTTAGCTCCAAACAAGAAAGATATCTGCCAATAATGAATGCAAATTATTTCCCAAATACGTGGCTCTCTGGACTGAAAAAACATGTCAAACAAATGAATAAGGACTTTGATCGAACAGGGTTACCTCCACTGACTCAAAGAATAAGAGTAAGAATCACTTATTGTCACTATGACAATGTTTCCAACACCACTGTGAAAATACGTTTGGCAGCTGCACATTATGTTTATAGCAGCGGTCTAGCAGCAAGTAACAGAAATTCCAACTGTTAAAGTTGTGTAGAGAGATTGCACAGAAACCTGCAGCATGTATTAAAAGAACCACACAAAAAATAGCAGTGTAAAGAGGCTCATGTGGTGTAAAGTGACTTGTGCATGTACAGTGACAATGGCGGAGGCAAGGGATGGTTGTGTGTGTGGGGGTTGGGGGAGGAGGGGGGTGGGAGTGATAAATCAATCAGCATCAGGCGGGAAGAATGGGGATGGGGTAATAGCCCTAACAACCTGGTCATAGAAGCCATTGTTAAGTCTTGTTGTTCTTGATTTGAGACTGCGGTATCTCTTTCCAGAAGGGAGTGGGGAGAGCAGGGCAAGTCCGGGGTGTGTGGGGTCCAAGCTGATGTTTCTGGCCTTCTTTTGAAGTGGGCCAGTGAAAAAGTCTCTGAGGGGGGGAGTGTGGTCCCTCTGATCTTTTCCACCGTTCTTACCAGGCGTTGCAGGTCCTATTGGTCCTTCGCTGTGCAGCTGGTGGACCACACTGTGCTGCAGTGGGCCAGGACAGACTCTATGGACGACTGGTAGAAGTTGACCAACAGGGGGCAGGGGAGGTGAGACTGTCTGAGCTTCCTCAGAAAGTAAAGTCTCTGTTTGGCCTCCCTCAGTTGGGCAGATGTATGGGTGTTCCAGGTCAGGTCGGCTGATATGTGAACTCCCAGGAACTTGCAGCTTTCCACTCTCTCCACCTGCTTCCTTAATCAGCCCTACAATGGTGGTGTTGTCGGCAAACTTGGTGTTGGTGTTAATGGGGTCGTGTGTGAAGAGGGAGTACAGGAGTGTGCTGAGGACGCACCCTTGTGGGGTTCTGGTGTTCAGTGTGATTGTGGAGGAAGTGCAGTCTCCAATCCTAACATGCAGAGATCTTTTACTGAGGAGGTTCCAAATCCAAGTACACAGTGAAGTGCCAAGTTGCCCAGCTTTGTAATCAGTTTGTGGTGGACAACTGTGTGAAAAGCCGAGCTGAAGTCCACAAACAGCATCCTCACATAAGTGTTGCTGTGGTCCAAGTGGGTGAGGGCTCTGTGGAGCGCCGTGGTGACAATATCCTATGTAGACCTGGGGCAGGTGCCTTCTTCGCATTGACCTCGTGCAGCGTGGCTCTGTCCTTCTGTGGCTGGAGCTGTAACAGGTCGTTGTCAGTGGATGGAGCAGGAACGGTGTCTGCTCTGCTGTGCCTGCCAAAGCGAGCGAAGAACTGGTTCAGTGTGTCCGGGAGATGTTAGATGGAATTGCAGCTGTGGTGGTCCTCAGTCATAGCAAGTGCTCCAGCTTTACAGTGTAAGCTTGCACTGCAGCTGCCACTACTGTAATCACTAAGGTGATCGTCTTCCAGCCTTGACCATGGCAGTGGATGGATCTGGACCAGCCATTTCGCGGTCCACAGACAAAGTCCCTTCAGACTGAGCAATTGCTGCATTTCTCCTCCAGGCAGCAAATCTAAACAACCTGCTGCTTATCCAGGGCCTGCGGACGCTTGCATCCAAGATCTTGTTCTTTCATGACCCAAAGTTCATGACCATAGGTGAGGGTAGGGACATAGATCGCCCGCAAAATAGAGAGCTTTGCCTTCCGGCTGAGCTCCTTGTTCACCATGACGGACCGGTATATCGACTGCATCACTGCCGTCGCTGGACCCATCCGTTTGTCGATCTCCCGTTCCTATTTACCCTCACTCATGAACAGGATCCTAAGATACTTAAACTCCTCTTGAGGCAGGATCTTGTCTCCAATCCAGAGGGTGCAAACCATCTTTTTGCGGTCGAGAACCATGTCCCCAGATTTAGAGGTGCTGATTCTCATCCCAGCCATCTCACACACGCTGGAGGTCCTGGCCTGAGGGCGGCAACAGGACAACATCATCTACCAAAAGCAGTGATGAGATCCTATGGTACCCAAAGTTGACCCCCTCCAGCTCCTGGCCTAGAAATTGGAGGCCAACATGCACTGGGAATACGTCTGACTTACTGTTGGCAATGTGAACCAAGCCCCTGCTCTAGTGGCTCTCCTGGATCTGAGATTCCACCATCGGCTGGATTCGCTTCTCCAGTAACCTTGAATAGACTTTTCTGGGGAGGCTGAGGAGTGTGATCCCTCTTTAATTGGAGCACATCCTCCGGTCCCCCTTCTTAAACAGAGGGACCACCACCCCGGTCTGCCAGTGCAAGGGCACTATCTCTGACTGCCATGCGATGTTGCAGAGGCATGTTAGCCATGAAAGCCCTGCAACATCTAGAGACTTGAGGTACTCAGGCAGGATCTTGCCTTCCCCCGGCGCCTTGCCACCTTTATAACCACTTAGTTGACTTCAGCTTGGGTGATGAACGGATCCACTTCCGAGTCCTCTGCCTCTGCTTCCTCTATGGAAAACATGTCAGTGGGATTGAGGGGATCCTCGAAGTATTCCCGCCACCGCCGGACCACATTCTCAGTTCAGGTCAGCAGCTACCCACCTCCTCTATAAACAGTGTTGGTCGGGCACTGCTTTCCCTTCCTGAGGTGCCAGACGGTTTTCCAGAATCTTCTCAAGCAGACAGATAGTCCTTCTTCATGGCCTCTCCAAACTCCTCCCAGGCCTGGGTTTTTTCTTCAACGACAGCCAGGGCTGCCGCACGCTTGGCCTGCCGGTACCTGTCAGCTTCCTCAGGAGACCCACAGGCCAAATGAGCCCTGTAGGCCTCCTTCTTCAGGTTGACGGCATCCCTTACTTCTGGTGCCCACCCCCAGGTTTGGGGATTGCCGCCATGACAGGCACCTGCGGCCATACGGCCACAGCCTCGGGCTGCTGCTTCAACAATGGAGGTGGAAAACATGGTCCATTCGGACTCTATGTCCCCAGCCTCCCGTAGGATCTGTTTGAAGTTCTCCCAGAGGTGGAAGTTGAAGATGTCTCTGATGGAGGGCTCTCCTAGGCTTCCCAGCAGACCCTCACAATACGTTTTGGCCAGCTGCGTCTGTCCGGTTTCCTCCCCTCAAACTAACCACCGGGTGGTGATTGGTTGACAGCTCAGCCCCTTTCTTCACAGAGTGTCAGAAACATGCGGTGCCTAGGGTGTCCCGGTTCCGAGTGCACAAATAGACATCCTTGTGTTCGAACACGATGCTAATTATTGACAAACTGTGACTTGCGGGTTCAGATCAGGGAGGCCGTTCCTCCCAATCACACCCCTCTAGGCACTGCTGTCATTGCCCACAAGGGTGTTAAAGTCCCCCTGTAGAACGATGGAGTCTCCAAATGGGGTACGATATCTTCACTCCTGAGGACATCCAGGAAGGCTGGGTACCCCTGCACTGCTGTTTGGCCCATATGCTGAAATAACAGTGAGAGTCCCTGGCCCGCCGAGGCAGGGACGCAACCCTCTCGTTCACCAGGGGAAAACTCCAACAAGCGATGGCAGAGCTGGGGGGTTATTAATAAGCCCACTCCACCTCGCCACCTGTCCCCACGGGCAACTCCAGAGTGGAAGAGAGTCCAGCCTCCCTCAAGAGGTTGGAATCCAGAGCCCAGGCTGTGCATAGAGGTGTGCCTGACTATCCCTAGTCAGAAACATTCCACCTCCCTCACCAGGTAGGGCTCCTAGAGTGAAGTAACGCTCCATATGAAGAGCGTTACATGTGGCATGTGGCAGTGAAGTAATGCTCCATGATCCGAAAGCCAGCTGATCTTAGGCTAAGGTCGCTGAGGCCCCCCCATTGAACGCCACCCATAACACAAAGCACTGACTCCTTATGGCCACTCCTGCAGGTGGTGGGTCCACTGGAGGGCGGGCCCACGTCGCCTTTTCGGGCTGTGCCCGGCCGAGCCCTGTGGGCAGAGGCTCAGCCACCAGGTGCTGGCTGACGAGCCCCAACCCCAGGCCTGGCTCCAGGGTTGGGCCCTGGTGACAACTATCCAAGTGACGTAGACTTCCTTCGTTTTTTCTTCTGCATGGGATCCAGAGCTGCTCTTGCTCAAAGGCAACACTTGATGGTGAAAGTTGCACCTGACGTTCAGCACATTGGGATAAGATGGGGGGGGACTTAGTCTCACTCATTACAAGCCTGTGCCTTATGTCAGCATCAGGAATCAAGACTGCATACGCACAAAATCTGACTGCCATAAGAATGCTATTTGTTGATAAATTTGTGAAGTAATGGATATTATATCTAGATAGCACATGTGAGAGAGAGAGAGAAAGAGAGAGAGAGAGAGAGAGAGAGAGCTTAACAAAATCAAAAGTAATAGGCTGTCGTGTGGCAACAGTTGGCAGGTAAATGCCGCACTAAATGAGTGGCAGGACAGAGAGATAGAGAGGCTGGAGCGTTCACAAATCAAACAAATCGGCCTTGACAATTAGTGCTCTGATAACGATGAATTTGACTATTTTGTGACGTTCACAAATTGTGACGTTCACAAATTCAACACAACGGCTATAAAAAACGGATATACAAATTTTATAGTGGTTAGCAAGTCGGTAGATGCCGTGGCAATTGCTTCAGCTGCCGCTGTAAGTGGAGCTGCCACCGAGAGCTGCCACAGTGAAGCGGAGGCTGCCACCAGGAACTGCCACAGTGAATGGGAAGCTGCCACAGAGAACTGAGGCAGATGCCGTGGCATCTGCCACTTGCCAGCGGGAGTGCCACAACTGGATGCCGCTGCTACGATTTGCACACAAACACATTTTATAGAAGCAGCTGTCTGAGCAGCCGGTATGCACAGGTGCTCTCATCTGAGCCGCTCTGTTCACAGGTGGCGCTCTCATACCTGGAGGTGTGAAGAGAACTCTGCTTGCTTTAGATGGCTTTAAGTGCCTTACATGGCTTTACCGAGCCTTAAGTGGCGGGACACCCGGGAGTGTTCTTTGGCACAGTGAGCACTTCTTTGCACGGCACAGCTCAGGTTGGCAGAGCAATCTGGCTCGATGAGAGCGTGTGGCAGCAGCTGAGTGACTGACAATTGCCCATATTTGCACGTTGACATAAAGCGGTTTGTACGGTTTGTAATGGTTGTAACACCTTGTATTTGAGCTTGTGCTGGAACTCGGTGCCCATCGTACTTTTATTACACAATGTGAGTTGTTGTGATGACAAATAAGATTCAGAATCTTGAAAACGACATACTGTAAATTTACCCCTTCGCACCCATCAATACCCTGAATATGTCCTGCACAAATGTTGCCGTTAGGGAGGTTGACTGATACCTTCTAACACAACAATGGTTCCCCGTCTGAGATGAATTTCTTGTATTTTGAGGGCTCCGCAGACATACGTGCTGACGTCCTCCAAAGTTGCATCAAGAATGGTCAGACGCGGGTTGAGAGCGCCAAGCGTCACGTTATATCGCCCCCTCGTCTGACCGAAAACCATCATCCGATTGGCAAGTCGGTAGATGCTGTGGCGTGTGCCTCAGCTGCCGCAGCATGTGCGCCTCAGGTGCCTCGGCATCCGGAAGCTGCCACGGCATCCGGAAGCTGCCACCGGAAGTTGCCATAGAGCTGAGGAAGATGCCGTGGCATCTGCGCATGCCTCCGGAAGCTGCCACAAGTAGATGCCGCTGCCGCACTTTGCGCCTGCATGTCCTGTTCATGGGAATTTAAGTGTTATCATCTGTAGAAGGATTTCCGTCATTTGGAAAAAGAAGACGAAGAAAGAGAGACCAAAAAAGTTGACACAGACTTTGTTGTGGTTTTGACTATCCAATGAAAGACTGTTAGTCGTTAAACTGACGCTGATGTACACCAATCAAACTAGCTGAAACCTTGGTATTAGCCAATCAGGTTGGCCTGTCCTCAGGTAAGAATCTGTTGGATTTTTTTAGATGATGTCAATCAAAAATATATATATATTGCTGTATTCCCTGTGTTTAGGGCTGCAGGAGCAATTGTCCATTATTTTAATGGGATGATGTAGCTTATGTTGTCTTATTATAATCACATTTAGTTGAATTCAGTCTTAAAATATATTGTATGGCTCTCATTGAAATTAATTTCCAAATATTTTGCTTTTATGGCTCCCTGAGTCGAAAACGTTCCCGACCCCTGCTCTACCATGTAGCATGCAGAGGCAAATCCGAAAACTAAAAGGTAATCCCGGAGGGCAGAAGACACACTCAAAAAATGGGGACAGGTGAGGTTAGGTCCGGGAAGACTTGAAGTAGAACAAAATGCTGGAGAGTCATCGACGTACACAAGACAAACTGGCAACTTGGGCACAGGCACAGTTGATGTTTAGTAGCGGACTGATTGCCCAAATTGCCAGATGATTGGGCGGATGGATTAGTGCTGTGACAGGGCAGGGCAGGAAACAGGAACACACAAGACTTGAAAAAAACAGATTCATTAAAGTTGCTTCTATTGCGATGTGGGCACAATCTATGGCTCCAATTACGTTTGGGGAGCCGGAGATGGCATGAAATCCTTAATTCTGGCTTGTTTTTCATGTATTTATGGGAACTGGATGTAAATTGGGGCTGGAGAAGTTATTTCCTCCAGCGCTGTCGGCATAATTCTGCTTAGGGTCGCTGCAGCCGCGATATGCCACATATGTCTCCAATCTCTCATAGAAATGCCTCGGTGTTTTGCCTCCCGCTTCAACACGAATTGCATGCGAGTTACTTCTGCATGCTCATCTGAACATCTAGCAAAGTGATAGGGCGCAAAAAATGAAATCCAATGTGTAAATTAAATAAATGCTTAAAATACTTAAGCAGCCAATCAGGCCATATCAACTCTAGGTCTGAGTGAATTTCAGCAGCGCTTCCTGTGTACGTGCTGCTGATCTGCAGGTTTGTGTACATGTACACTGGGATCAATAGGGAGAGATGTTGTGCGTTACACGTTTCTATGCACAAGTAAGAATTTGTAAATATTCTGCCCTCCCTAGGTGAACTGACAGGTTAGTTTGGCAGATAGCGAACAGTCTTTCCAATGAGCGCACATGGTTTGCAGTTTAGGCTATTTAATTCCACTGGACTTGTAAAACTACAACACAGAAAATACAGAAAAAAGATGATATCTGCATTAATATTGTTAAACATAAACACAACATAGGCTACAGTAGCAAGCAATGAAGTTAGCCTATTAGCTTCATTATTATTAGCTGGCTTCATCCAGTTTGAAACAAACATCAAATTTAGATTCAGGTAGGTTCAATAGTATGTGAATAATCATTACAAAATATTCTAAACAGAGGACCAACAAAAATGTGCTTACAGTCATATATTTTCCAAGGCTTGTCAAAAGAACAGGTTCTCAACATCTTCTCTCCTCTGCTGTCTTGTAAACACCGACCACCATGCTATACATTCTGTGAACTAGGGCAAGCTCAAAGAACTGAGAGGCAAAATAAAACCTATATACAATGCCACCAGCAAGTGGCCATAATGCACATTAACAGTGGACAGAACAGTAAATCTCACACTTTGCCTAGGAAAGTGCGTATGCGCAATTTGCGCATATTTATGTGCGTATGCGCGGTTGACCAATGAGGCCCCTGGTCTGCAGCAAGCACAGCCTCCGCAACTCGGGGCTTTAGGAGGTCAGTTTCAGGTTTATCTTTTGCGAGCCATAGATTCCAGACCACTGCCTTACAGACTGCACCTTTGCCACCACTGGTGCCTGTAACCACTGCGTTTAATCATGACTAAGCACCATCCAAGGGTGCTTTGACACCTTGGCATTCTTAGGCACTTTGTTTTATGTGGTGGAGGATGCAGAAAAATGTCACACCTTATGTTCATTTTCATACTGCACCTGTGAAAGGGGCCCATGGTCATGTAATAACATGAGAAACTGCTCATGTTGAGTTTGATTTATCTAAACAATGAACAATAACATCACACAAAGTTAGAGAAAATGAAGATAATAGGCAAAAGTGCAATCTCCTTGTACAACTGTGGTAAAACATTAGCCTAGAACAAAAGCACATTATACCAGACATCCACACCAGGAACAAGGAGTGAGGTTGCTTGTCCACAGCCACACACAATTGTAGGGTATATACACAGTTTGCGCCACACATCCATCATTGCACGATTCATATAATGCACGGCAACACCTCCATGCAAGTTAAGACCAATGGATTCTACTCCCCCTTCATACAAACAGGAACCTCCAGACAATTTCGTAAAGGTAAAGTGAATTTTGAAAGTGGCGGCTATCAGAACAGGCCAGATGTACAGTATTGTTTGTTGACATTGGCATTAAATGTTTACCGCTCGTGCAATAATGGTGTGTCCATGAAACACGTATCTGATGAAACACGATTAGATTTTAGCTTGTTCAATTAACTGTTAATATACTGCCCAGAAACATGGACTGAATTCTCAGTCTGACAGTTGAAATGGAGATGTAAAGGCAAAAAATTAAGTGAAATATATATATCTTATTTTTATGCAAATAAATGTATGTCTATGTATGTGTGTGTGTCTGTGTGTTTCAGACACATACGATGATGATATGAGGATTAAGACACAGAGGCCGCGGTCAGCTGATCAGCCAGGTGTGTTTCAGGCCCAAACAGGTTAGTAATGCTATTCTGTGTGTTTGTGTGAGTGTATGTGTGTGTATGTGTTTTTGTTTGTTCTAAACTATACTTTTCAGGAATCAGAAATCTTTTGATTGAATTGTGTAACAAAACTAAGTGGCAGAGCTGGATCCAGATGAATGATCAACATGTATGCGTATGTAACTGGAAACAAAGTAGCATGAAACTGGAACAAAACCAGGGATAGCGATGCAGCATAGTTAAAAACGGGTTCCGGGTCACTTTGTAAGGGCAGCAGAGCGGGGCAACTTGGAGGACAGGCACAGGTCACATTACTGTGTATTTGACTGAAAGTCCAAAGGCCTCTTTTATATGCTGTGCATGCATAAATGTGCGCACGTAGCGCATACGCACTTTCCTAGTCATGTGTGCCATTTTCCAATTTGTATTTGTGCGTACAAACGTGACCAAATTTAAAAACAACTCTGGCCATGTGTACGCACAACATCTATCTCGATCGATCCATGTACAGGTATAAGCAAACCTGCAAAACAGCGGCTCATACACACAAAGTGCGGTTATTCACATTCACTTGGACTTACTCTCAACCAGACCTGATTTGCTGCCTGAGTAAATACGCGGGAACTGCGTTAAGTTGTTATGTCCTCAATTAAAATACACGTTGGATTTCATTTTCTGCGTCCCATTGCTTTGCTGTGCCCATAGCACAGTCCCATAGCCCAGTCATATAGTGGGAGCAGCGCGAGAATCCGCAAGCGTGAAGTTCAGAGGGAACATTTACCATGGCTTGTCATGCTATATTGGATAATTTGGAGAACCATGCGCAGTACAAGGAGCTCATTTTCAAGGACTGGCAGGTGTTCAGCAAGAGCACAGAGCAGCTTCTCAGCAGGTCTCGCTACGCCAAAAACAAACTGATAGAGCTATGCCTTGATTTACAACTCGTGCTGAAGTGGGAGACAAATCGCCGCAAAGACATTCACATTCACCTTGTGTCACCTTGTGTTAAATCACCATGTGTCCAACCTGGGATTTTTGGCCATGGGGACATTTCAACAAGAGACTGGAGACACCTGTGGCATCTTGCAAAGGAGGCAATAATTTCTCCACTACGGATTGAATTCCAGTGCTCATACAAACATGACCAAGAAGCCAAAATTAAGGATTTCACGCCAAATTAAATGGCTTCCCAAATGTAATTGGATCCATAGATTGCGTCCATATCGCAATAAAAGCACCATAGCACAATGAATTTAGTTACGGGAACAAGAGAGAATTTCAATCAGTCAATGCACAAATAACCTGCAATGCAGTTGTGTCTCTGTTTTACTTTGCACGGTTTTTGCACTGTCCTCCCTGAGGCAGACATCCAAACTTTGTATAAACAGTGTGGGAGCCAGATTAAGGTGTTCCAGCTCCATACTTTATTTCAGTACCATAAGTGTGAAGTTTACACCAAGAGAATGCCTCAACTATGGCAGCCACATGCAATAGGTGAAAATCTGCAGAGTAGAAACTGAATTGGTTGAGGGAATCATCAGGGCACAGTACTTAATTGTGATGTTCTTTCATATATCAGTTTTCATAAGCCTCCATACACTCAACAAATCTTTCCATACTCTTTGAGTGACATGCCACGGGAAGCTGCCACAATTAGATGCCTCTACCACGAATTGCGCTTGCCCCTACTGTACTCTTTTCATACTCCTCCAACACTCTTATACACCTTTTCTGGAAATTTCACCCTCTCCGTTATCGTAAGCATCATTCTCTGACGCTTGGTGTCAGTGCTAGAGGGTAAGAAGGTGCAGGATGTTTTGGCGGCATTGAAGGGGTTTCAGCAAAGTCACAATTTAACCCAAAAAGCTGAGATAATACGGCACAACAAAGATAAAGCTGCTGCAGATGCGTGCACAAAGAGTGGACTGAACAGCATGGAATGCTATTAGCTATGTTGCTGAGATTTCACTGAATTTTTAAAGACTTGGCTAGAGAATACCATGTAGAAGTTAATAATTTTCACGCAATAAATGAACATAAACTAAATCCTCATTGATATGAAATGAGCATACACGTTAGCAACAATCCCTTTGATAATCGCTTTCTCCTTTTCCTCAGCGGCCTCTAAGGCCTCAGCTTGTGCTACCGCTGTAGCCTCAGCTGCCTTTCTGTGTGAAGTTAAGGTCCCTATTTCTACTTCCCATTTAGCCTTTCCTGGTTGCAATTCTGCTTACATTTAAACCTTTTCCATTAGTAGTTGTGGCTACTTCCCGGCAAACAAAGCACTTGCTGTTGCTGCTACTCTTTGTGCTGGGTGCTGGAACATCATCTTGTTTATGATCCATAACAAAATTTCCGGAGGTTTATCTGTTGCCACTGTCTGTTATTGTAACTCCAGATGTTACCTGCTTTTTCACAGTAGAGTACTTGATGAGGTGCTGCCAGTCCAACTAAAGAGTCAACTAAACTATGTAAAAACAGCATAGGAGACAGGATGCACTCCTCAAACCTTGAATTAATTCTGGTACCAAATGTTTGAAGAGTGAAGAGTGACACGGAAAAACCCCCAAAACCAAACATACTGTACTTAGGCCCCACGCTCCCCATGGAGCATAGGCCATCTATGACTCTTCTCCATCCAACACGGTTTTGGGCTGTCTTGTCTGCCTCCCCCCAGCTGGTTTCCTAGTCTCTTCAAAACTGTCTCAGAGTCCCGCCTCGAGGTATTCTTGGGCCGCCCTCTCCTCCTCTTCCCCTGGGGGTTCCAGTTCAGGGCTTGGCGTGTAGTGCTGGTTGCCGGTTTTCTCAGGGTGTGACCGATCCATCTCCACTTTCCTCTTATGATTTGTTTCTCCACTGGCTCTTGACTCCCTTTCTTCCATAGTTCGTCGTTTCGGATTTTGTTGGGCCACAAGATCCTGAAAATTCGCTTCAGACAGCTATTTATGAATGTTTGGATCTTTTGCATGGTCTTCTTGGTCATCCTCCAAGTCTCTGAACCGTAGAGAAGAATGGATTTTACATTTGAATTGAAAATTCTGACTTTGGTTGTTGTGGCTATTTCTTTAGAGGACCAGATGTTCTTCAGCATGATGAAGGCCCCTCTAGCTTTTCCAACTCTAGCTGTTACGTCGCTGTCTGTGCCTCCTTGTTTGTCCACAATGCTGCCTAGATAGGTAAAGGAGTCTACTTCCTGGATGTTTTCGTCTTCTACTATTATTGCATCTGTAGCCAGGCTGTTAATCTTCATTAAGTTGGTCTTCTTTTTGTTTATTCTTAGTCCTACCCCCAGGGATGTAGTTGCCAGCTTTGTTGTCTTCTCCTGCATCTGTGGTTGCGTGACAGGAGAGCCAGGTCATCGGCAAAGTCCAGGTCCTCCAGTTGTGACCATAGGGTCCACTGTATGCCGTTTTTCGTTCCCATCGTAGAGGTCCTCATGATCCAGTCAATGACTAATAAGAACATGAAGGGCGATAGGAGGCATCCCTGTCGGACTCCGGTCTTGACCTTAAAACTGTCGGATGTTTGGTCTGTGTGTAACACCTTGCATGACATTCCTTGGTAGGTTTTTTGAATCAGGCTGGTGATCTTCTTTGGTATGCCGTAGTGCCGCAAAAGTTTCCACAGTGTCTGTCTGTGCACGCTGTCGAAGGCTTTTTCGTAGTCTATGAAATTTACATACAGGGTGGAGTTCCATTCAATTGATTGTTCCACAATGATACAAAGAGTGCCGATCGGGTCCGTACATGATCTAATCCGCCGGAATCCGGCCTGCTGGTCTCGAAGGATGGGATCAACTGCTTCACTCATCCTGTCGAGTAGAATTCGGTTGAGAACTTTCCTGGGAACCGAGAGCAGCATAATTCCCCTGTAGTTGTTGCAGTTGGTAAGATCTCCCTTTTTAGGTATCTTAATGGGGTTCCCTCTCTCCAATCTTCGGGGATGCTCTCTTCTTCCCAGATCATGGAAAAAAGACTGCAGCATATTGACAGAGGTCTTCATGTCGGCTTTAATAGCTTCTGCTTGTATTCTGTCTGGGCCTGCAGATTTGCTGTCCTTCATAGAGATGATAGCTTTTTTGATCTCTGCCTTGTTGGGCTTGCGACAATTTATTGGCAGTACTGCCTCTGCTGGTGGAATGTCCGGGGGCTCTTCTGGAGCAGGTTGGTTCAGTATCTCCTCAAAGTGTTCCGCGTATCTTCTCCGCTGGTCTTCAGTTGTTGTGAGTGTGTTTCCATGTTTGTCCTTTACTGGCTTGTCGGTCTGCTGGAACTTGCGTGCTAACTTCTTGGTAATCATATATAGTTGGAGAGGGCGGCAGCAAGCCTTGGCTTGCTTCTGTTTCAGCATGTTTGGCCAGGTTGTCAATATGATCCCTTTTGTCTTTCCTAATGCTTTTCTTCACCTCTTTATTTACTTGTGTGTACTCGTTCTGTGCCCTTGCTTTTGCTGATCTTGTTTTACTTTTGTTTAGTTGCTCTTTCTTGTCCTTCCTCTCTTTCAATTTCTGTTGTTTCCACGGAGACCCAGTCCTTGTGTTTGGTCCTCTTCTTCCCCAGTATTTCTTCACAGGTATCCTTCCACAGCTTCTTTGAGTGTTACCATTGTGTCTCCATGTCTGTGTCCGGGTCTTCATCCTGCTCCTGTAGTTGCTGGTATCTGTTGGTAAGGCTGATCAGAAATTTGCTCTTTATCTCTTTATTCCTGAGAAGGCCAATGTTGTATCTTGGTCTTCCGCTGGTGGTTGTGGGGTGTTTCTTCAGACGTAGTTTTGCAGACAGGTGGTGATGGTCTGATGCCACGTCTGCCCCTCTTCCTATTAATACATATGTGGTCTATTTGGTTCTCTGTGACATGATCAGGGGATCTCCATGTGGCCTTGTGGATCCTTTTGTGCGGGAAGGTGCTGCCTCCAATTACAAGTTGGTTCAGGGAAAACAGGTCTGCAAAACGTTCTCCATTTTCGTTCATCTTCCCCAGTCTATGTACACCCATGACATCTTCATAGCCTGTGTTATCAGCTCCTATCTTAGCGTTGAAGTCACCAATGACAATAGTGATGTCCTTTTCTCTCTGTTCGTCCAGCACATACTGTAGTTGTTCGTAGAAATCGTCTTTCTTTTCTTCCTCAGCCTTGTTTGTTGGAGCGTAGCATTGGATGATGTTCAATTTGATGTTGTTGTTCTTCATGGCAAATGTGGCGGTAATAATTCGTGGGTTTACTGGTTCCCAGCCAATGAGAGAGCTCTGTGCCTCCGGAGCCAGCATCAGGGCCACCCCTTCTGTGTGTGGGGCACCGTCTTCTGTGTGACCGGAGTACAGCACCGTCTCTCCCGATGTCAGTCTCAGCTGCCCTGTCTGCAGCCACCTCGGCTCACTCAGCCCCAAGAGAGAGATGTTGTAATTTCTCATCTCCTGTGCTACCTGCACTGTCTTCCCAGTCTCATACATGGTTCTGACATTCCATGTGGCAATGTTGATGGGTTTCCTGGAAGTCAGGAGGGTGGTCGGCCTTGCAGCTTCCTTTCCGCATTCAAAGTTCAGCGTCATAAACCTCCTGTGTGGAGGCCCTTCCTCTCCCAGGCAATGTGATGGATGGCTTGCCATTGCGTTCAATAAAAAAATATAAACTCTTCCACGCTGTTCAAAACGTCCTGTGTTCATCTTCATATTTTCGTTTTGCTGTGCTATTTTCCTCTACCGTTTTGAGAGCAAACTTGACACAGATTGTTTACTACTCAAATCATCTTTTTCATCTCACGCATATGTGCATTTGATGTCACTAAAACAAGCTTCCTGTTCAGCTTGCCACAGAGGGAATGAATGGCAGCGCCAGTGCCGAGCGTTTTTGACGCTTGTCATGTGAAAGCCCCTTAAGAGCTGCACCAAAACTAGCCAAAGAGCCGCATGAGGCTCGGGAGCCGTGGGTTCGCCAGGCATGTTCTAACTCTATGCGTTCCATCATGTGGCCCCATGGGACACATGATTTCCAAGGAATAAGCTTCCCGATCTTGACAAGGAGACTGATTGTGATCCATCTTAAATGTTGTTGTCAATCTGCAACGACCTGACTCACAGACTGGCTGGTCGGACAGATCAAGAGTATGGGTTGGACCTCTTGTGGAGGTGCCGTAGAGCAAGACACCTAAACTTTGTTTATCAGTCTTTTTTTCTCTCTGTAACAGTCCTTATTTGTGTCAGGAGAGTGATTGAACAGCTCATGTGCAGACTAGGTTTTTCAGACAGGGTCAAAGGTTAAATAGCTGGTTAGTGACAGTGAGGGTAGGGATGGACAGGGCACTGCTGCTGAATCTGCCTCTCTGTCATCTATCTAATTGTTAAAAGTTACCACTGTCTATACATTACACAAGCCCTCTAATTTTGTAAACAGCCCGAGGCTCTCCCCATGCCTGTGTGTACATCCTTTTACCTGCTTTTCTCCCTACCTCAGTCATCCAGGTGCTGCTCGTCTAATGCCAAGAAGGTCGAACGTCCCTCAGGGCCTCCAGAGCCCATGCCATCGTGCCTCCACCCCTTCCCGCTGGTTGTTGTGCTTCCCTTTTCACCTCATTCACCTGGACTTATTTCATATATCGCTTCTCTCCCTAAGTATCGATTGTGAATATTTCCATCATGGTCTTGTTTGATTACCAGCAGTTCCTGTCGCTTGTTGAGCCATTCAAGTGGATGGAGTCTCTCTTTGAATTGCTTGTTCCAAGGTTTTCCTTTCCTTTAGGGAGATTTTCCTCAGCTTTATAGAGAGCTAGGGTCTGGCTCAGGCACTGCCTTTTTTTTGCTAAATCTGTAACATTATATGTGATAACTGGCAGTAAATAAGAAATAAAAGATAAGACATGATTGATTGATTGATTGATTGATTGATTGATTGATTGATTGATTGATTGATTGATTGATTGATTGATTGATTGATTCTTCAAAATTGGCACGAGTACATTCCTCCATTCCTTGGCATCCTAACTCTCTCCAAAACTGTTAAACATTCCAGGTAGAAAGTCAAGTGCAACTTCCACATGTACTGTATCTCTTAATCTAATGCTTTCCAATGGGGAACTGTTGGAGAGCATTCTGTCCATTCAGAAATCCTCTTTCATCAATAACCTATATAGAATGTGTGGGGACTGTGTAAACAACATTCAACATCAGTCCTTAACATCAGTCCTCAATTTCTCAATTTCAGACTCCTGTCTGAGACTCCATCGTGGCTGTATTCACCCAGTGCCCTCTTAAAATTTGATCTACTCAAGTTCTGTTCCCATGCACACTGTGGTAAAACAATTTGCAATCCCTACTGATGCACACTGATGTTGCCTCCTCTCTATTTTATCTGGTCTCCAGCACACGCAATCCTTCCTTCCCTCTCTTCATTTTGTCAACTTGCGCTCTCCCTTTACTGCATTTAAGATCTCAACTCTCATGTCCACTCTTTAACCGTCTCTCCCCCAAAGATGTCACCTCCTCACTTCATCAGTTTTCAGCTTACAGTATGATAGTTTAAACCAACACCTTGTTAGCCACCAGCACCAGTGACTGACCTTTCCAGCATGGTCTATGATCAACCGATGTCTGGAATCCATATAAATAACCCACATATTAATTTTTCAGAGGTTTTGTGTCATAAGCCTTACCATTTTCCAGGGGTCAAGAGACCGGTGTGTGACCATATACACCTGAATGTACTTGATATGCAACCCTTGGTCAATCCTCATCAAACAGTCCATAATTCGGAATATGCAGGTTTTTTGGAATGTCTCTGTAGCCGTTTTTTTTTAACTAAACGTATCCATTCTTTGCTTTTCTTATCATACCATACTATGGGTCATGGGTTATGTAGTGTGATATTTTAGCTAGGAATGTGCACATCTCTGCACAGGCTTCTTGTGGAATCACATGGAGCACACATTCATATAAGCCTGCCAAAGCCCAATTTTTTTGGTAAAGAAAAGTGCGGCCAATGCAGTTTTTTTTGCATTGTAAGTCAGCATTTCTATAGCAATCTAGTCGAAAACCTGAAATTGTCCTGTCTGGGATTGGTTGGCTGTTTTGAATGGCATGGAAAAGAAAAAAAACATTTTGAAACATTTCTTTGAGCTTCCTCATGATTTAAAAATCATTCTGATGATCTTACAAAACAACCACTTAATGGCAAACAATGAACATTTATTCAACTGCATTGAGTGATATTGCCTTTGCTTGTGATAAATGATAAAATCAAAAAGCTAAATCACTTTTGTTGAAACTCCAGGTAATTTACAGTACTGTATGTATTTTTAGTTTATTGGTCTCAAACAAACCAACAACACAGAAATACATAATCATGTGGCTGTGCAACCAGACTGTCAACCAGATACTGTCACATATATTGGACTTGTTGTGGATAATCAAACTATCAGCTCACTGTGTGACATATTATTGTTACCGTGGTGTTTGTGACACAAAAATCTTTAAGTTTTTGTTAGAAAATGGAGCAAATTCACGTTTGTGAGAACTGACTCACTACAGTAGAGTTCAGATTGGGAATCTCTTGTGATATGTCATCATTCAAAAAAACAATGAGCTTTTGATTCCAACAGTTTGTCAGCTTGGTGTTTTGGTCTGGAGAAGATACATGATACATTTATCCAACTCTGATAAGTGTAATCTAAGGATGCCAATTGAAATGTGGAGCAGATTGATCTGCCCCTTCGCTCCTTTGTTTCATGTTCACATTTTCTCTCCCTCTCATGCTCTTCCTCTATTCTATGTCTCTGTCTCTCTGTCAGAGCACACACAAGTACACACATCAGCCTCCCACCATGCCTCACTCAGACAGGGGTTACACTGTTGTGCAGGCTATCACTCTACCAGTCTCTATCTGTCTGTCGGATGGGCGACTCCTTCCTCTCGCTCTCTGTCCCTCATCTGTCTCTCTCATGCCTAACAGCACACACAAGATATGAGGAAGTAAGGAGAAAGGAGAAAAAGCAATAGTTGCAGAATCAACCAGGGATGTATGTACAATTCCTGACATTAAAGGGAGCTTGGAAATGGCTGGGTGCTGGGTTGGGGGTGGTATGAGAGGAAGGAGTAGTGGGGGAGAGGAGGGGTAGGGGTGGAGTCAGGGACTCTTGCTATTTGTAGATCCTCGTGATGGATGACTCGTCTTTGTGTGTGTGTGTGTGTGTGGTTGTGTGTGTGTGTGTGTGTGTGTGGGTGTGTGAGTGTGCGTGTGCGTGGGCGTGTGCGTGCGTGTGTGTGTGTGCGTATGTGTGTAAGGGAGGGAGAGAGAGGAGGGCTTCCCCCCCTCTCTGTTCTTTCTCCTCCTCCTCTCCTCATACAGCAGAGCAAAGGAGAGGTGGGTA
>OMPJ01039609.1:0-12161 GCA_900312935.1 Carapus acus | reverse complement strand
CCCTCCAGGTCATTTTTACTTCCATCTCTCCCACTCTCGCTTCCCCACTCCTACGCTCTCCCCAGCAGCCTAGCGTACTTACTCATCTTATATTAGCAATAATCCCCTCGCCAACGTGAATGTATGTGCATGTTCCGAGTGGGCTGTGTCATTCACTCGCCAGCAAGGGGAGCTGCGCTCAACTTTGCTCTCCGGAGACCCAGGTGAAGGCTGAGACAAAGGAGCCGGGCGTCTCTTCCCATGCAGCGTCGGATGCAGCACTCTGTTCTGCACAGAATGACAGATGGAGGAGAAATCGACGCCAGTGAGTCAGTGAAGGGGACGGAAGTGGGGACAGGGGTCGTTCAAACGGAGGCTGCAACTTAACTGCATCATAAGCGTTCCACTTCTCAGTCCAACAGCCCTCCGTCCCCACCGATTGACAACTCCGTGGCAGCGGTTTGTTAAAATCATTTTGACCATTCACGACACCAGCGTGAAATTACAGATGTTTTAGGGATGGGACTGGTGTCTGCAGAGGTCTCAGTTCTTCTCCTGAGCAACGTTGTGGTTACCATGCGGTTCATAGTTACTGTTGCTCCAATTGTCCCGTTTACGCTGCATCCCAGTTATGCAGCTAATTAAGTGTGCCTTCTCTTTCTCTTTCTCCTCTCCAAATCTTTGAATGCTCAGTCTCACACACACAAACTGACTGACGGAGAGGAGACGCGAGGATGTGCAGAGGACGGAGCGCGTGACCAACCTGTCCTCTTGCTCTCCTTCTTCTCTGTCTATGAATATTTGATACAAGCGACGACAACTGGTTCAGTCAAGGCCCCAGAGTGTGACAGCCAAAAGTGCTCGGAGCGTGGCTGCTTATAGGAGCCGCTGATGGAGAAAAATAGGAAGGAGGGTGTGTGTGTGGAGGGAAAGGAATACGTGTGAGAGAAAGGCGCAAATTATCAGTTAGTGAGGTTTTAGCTCAGAGATTTCCACCGCAAAAAAGTGTGACTTCTTAATTTTGAGAGAGAAAAAATAAAGAGTGGTCAAAATAAAGATACTCGCCCAGATGTCCTCAGTTGGCATGAATTTTGTGTGTGCAAATACACAAACTCTCCAGATTGCACAGGGTGGAACGCTTTGGACCAGCAGGGCCATTGAAATATTGATGGGAGCTCTCTCCTTGCTTTAATGAAAAATCCTTCCTCAATCAATGTTTCATCCAGCAGATCCATCACCCTCCAAATTTTAAAAGATGAAACACACACACACGCACGTGCGTGGGCGCATGCGTCAAGGAGGCAGTAGCGTTGTGACAGAAATGTTTAAAGACAACATGCATGCCTGCAAGAACAAGGCACATGCCCTCATGCTGGGAGACAATCCCGTCTCCTCTCCTCACTGCCCTGTGACTCCTTTAGCAGGTGCTGAAATGAGCTTGGCCATCAGTCTGCACTCACATTATTCATTATGCACATGTTCAAACAATTTACGTCTTGAAAAAATTCTCCTTCTCGAGGGAACGGAGTAAAAAAATTCTGGTTTTCATCAATAGTCATCAAAGAAAATTCAAGTGATACTTATAACCAGTATGATTGGTTGTGAGGCACCTCCACTCTTACCTGCCACACCATGTAGCCTAATACAGGCTATGACAGTGGGGCTCATTGGTCATAGTTCGAATCCTATCTAAATATCTATTATTTATACAATTACAAAATTCATAAAAAGTTTTTATCCATCTATTTATTCCCCATTTTATTTAGGGAAAACTTGCATCAGTGATATATTCAAGGCTTCATCTTAGTATTTACTGTTTAGCTTTTCTGTTCAATTCTGCAAATGTAAGATGGCTTTGCAACCATCAAAAAGCTCTGGAAAGAGGCATCTGAGAGTGGAGACACAAGGGGGGGCGGATATTCGTCTCTGGAAAAGGACAGGAGAATTTGTTCACAGTTTTATGAAGTATAATACTTAGAAGATAGTTTTCTCCTGTGGGGGCCTTGGCTGGCCTCCTTGTTGAATCCACGGAGTGACTCTCTGTAAAAAAAAAAGTCTTTCTCAAATGATTGTGTAAAGGCTTTTCTGCTATCAAATCAGACCAGTGCCCATGAGACTCATTCAACATCAGGTTACGCAAATCCGTGCACCGCCCAGAAAGTCATCAGAAACACGTCCATTTCACATCTCTGCACAACTTCTTGCTGCCCATCAATCATGTTTTGTAATGTCAATGCATGAGAACGCTTTAAGGAATCATAAAGTTCAGATTCACAGACTGTAAGGTGTCTTGTTTTTCATCTTGTTGTTGTTGGCATCACGTTGAGGTTAAGGTTGATGAATTTCAATGTGGAAAATGTGTGAAAACTATATGTTTGATCTCAGCTCGTCCCTCGGCCCACTAACCCACTAGACCGGTGATTCCAAACCTTTTTTCAGCCGCAGCACACAATTGACAGTGCAAAAAAATTCACGGCACGCTTCGCTTATGGCCGTGAGTTGTCGCTGGGGATGGGAGGGTTGGGGGCGCTCGCGTATCGTTCCGCTGTGAGTTGTTGTCCCCAACTGATGACTTCTCATGGTAGACAAGTGTGTTGCAGCACACTGGTTGGGACACGCTGCACTAGACACTGCTCCCGTCCCGTGGTCTGTTCACACCATCCCGCATCTGCTGTTTTGCTCCCATCACCTGTCCGGCTGTATATGTGTATTTTGCATGCCTTGTGTCAAAAACTGTGACGGTGAGCTCATGCTCAGGTCGTTTCATCTCCAATCACTGCAGATGCGACAAGAAGGATTGCTTAGATTGATTAGTTCCCCTCAGCTGTAAGCCTGATTGATCATTCCTGGCCTCATATGTCCTGTAATCATGACAACTCCCATGGAGGTTTTGATTGGTCTCGCATGGCGTGGCTGGGTATGGCCGCTTTGACCACTTCGATTACAGCAGGGATGTGTTTAGGCAGCGATTTCCGCCTCTGTGACTGTAATGAGAACAGGCTTTCTCCTGAAACGGTAAACAATCTGTTACTTCAACTTGACCGAGCAGCTTCCCAACTTCTGCTGAAAATCAGGGCTGGCCATGTGATTGGCAGAGTGTGATTGCCCTCCTTGAAAAAAGCAGGCTTGTGTCTACAAGCAGTCATGTAAAATGTATCTCACCTCATCTAAATTCAGAGAGGAGCGACTGATTCTGGCCTTACGGGGCTCCATGCCGTTACTGATATCGAGCAGAAAGCCATTAAAGCCCGTCTCAGACTTGGCGTGGTTGTAGAATGCTGCCAATACAACTCGGCTGACATTTTCTTTACCCTTCACTCCTCGGCCGTTTGCCAGTCTCAGCTCGGAGGGAAGAAAATTCGCAAATCACCCTATTTCCCTGGGAAAAGCCACGACACTTTCCCAACTGCAGTTTAACACCACAGTTGAGACGAAGTAGCTCAATTGAAAATAGAGAGAAAAAACCTTGTTTCATCAGGCATTTCTACACAATCAGGAGAGTCTCTGGCGGCTTAGACAAGGAAAGTACAATGTCAGTTGATTCCTGTGGACTTTGCCACTGTGGCGGTCGAGCAGCCTGAGATGCCCACAGCAGCTGACAGCTTAACTTCGACCCTTTCAGCGCTGAGGGTGTATTGACGAGAATTTCTGCCACTGTTGGGGGGTCAGCAGGGGAGCACTTTCAATGTCCTCTCAATCTGCTCTCAGACTGGGTTGATGCTCTCAGTCCAACTCTGCCACACCAATGATTGGGGCAGTACCCACATTTTCATATTTTGATGCAAGGTACTGTATTGGTGTAGGTATAATATTGATATGAGCATAACATTTACCATCATTACAACAGAGATCTGTCTCAAGTTCTTTGGTGCTTGGCACAAAGTCTTTTTTGTTGTGATTGAGTACTTTTGACATTGAGAATGATTCATTCTTATGCAGTGATTTATGCAGTGATTTAACCAAGTACAACTTCTCTGCAGCATTTCATGTGCTGATGGGATTGTGACACAAGACACCATTTCATAATTTGATGTAATGCTCCTGTATATGTCATCATGACGACACAAATATTTATCTTTGTGTCGTCAACATATTCTCCATACTGTCCTTCGCTGTCCAGCACTGTCCCTCATTCCAACTGGTCAGAGTAGCTTTGATGGTCCGAGGCCAAGACACTGGTACATGTGAGTGCCAAGTGTTGTTGCTGCGGCGAGCAAAGGGGCCTTGCTCATGCCTCACAGATTCCGTCCTTAGCTTGTACTGTCTAAAAGGACCTCCAGGAGGTGACAAGGCACAACAGAGGAGTTGGAGGAGGAGTCCCAATGGAAATTAGTGCAGGGATACTGTTAAGGGAAAGAAATGCCAATCTGACTTAATCACAGTTCTTGTGGTTTCATTAACTAGTTCAACACTGTCACATACACGACATCATGGATGTTGTGATGTTTGAACTGTTAACTTTAATGGGAATGTTTCATAGCTATCGTCTGGTGTTGTGGCACGACAGGACTGTTTTTGACCAGTTGTTCACGGGCAGGATCTTCACGTCCCCCCAAAAGGTAAGGGCTCTTCAGCAGGAGTATATGTTCACAAATGACTATTATAGCATTCAGTTTCCCACTTGAAGCTTTGAGATGCCAATTAACTGCCCCAAAAGTGAGCCTCTCTGTTTCTGAATCATACATTGATCCAGATCCTCTGCAGATACAGTTTTATGGCTCCGGAGATAAAACAGTGTGACCATAGATTTAGTTAAGAGCTTTTGCTTTTGGAGGCCATAAAAGCCACTGGTCATTTCACTTAAATCAGGGTAGGAATGGAACCTTTAAAACAGTCATCACTCTGTGTTTCCATATTTTTATGAACCACATCATGACCTAATGGGGTTGTGTCACTGGCCGCTGGACTGAAGTAGTTTTCAAGCTCTTTACCCCACAAATATCAGGTTGTGTAATGAATGCATCATAGTACCATTAAACTGAACATGGCCGCAACTAAAATTAGGACATGAGACATAAGGGTGGTGCAACAGAATGTCTGAGGCCATATATAGCATCAAACACAATAAATCAATATTCAACCTATTCTAAGTCTACCGCCTTGAGCAAGCTGACTGAATCCTGGTGGGATTTTGGACCCTTGAGGTTTGCTGTCAGCTGTGACCAAAGCCAGCAAGTGCAGCACTGTGAGATCTGGGTGCAGTTGCATGTATCTTTTGTTTTGTGTGGCAAAAAGAAGTTCCAAAAAGAAGTTGTTGAAATGATGAAATGAAACACATAGATAGATAGATAGATAGATAGATAGATAGATAGATAGATAGATAGATAGATAGATAGATAGATAGATAGATAGATAGATAGAACCCCATTGAAAATGCAATTTTTTTGTATTCTGGTCATGATTGTTGTCCTCAACTCTCATCCTACCAATAGTTCGACCTACAAAGCCTGACCACCTCCCCTCTGACATCCTGCCAGCATTTTCATGCTGTGAGAAGGAGCTGTCTCAGCTACAGTATTTTAGAAACAGGACGCCAGGAGAACTTCCTGGTCATCGACCATCAGATCCTTCTACAGAGGTTAGTCTTTAAAAGATGCTGAAAAACTGGTTCATGCTTTTGTTACTTCCAGGCTGCATTACTATAATTCTCTATTATCAGGCTGTAGCAGCAAGTTGCTAAGGCCTCTCCAGCTGGCTCGGAGTGCGGCTGCATGCGTATTCATAGGAACTAACTAACATCTCTCTCTCTCCCTCTCCCTCTCTCTCTCTCTCTCTCTCTCTCTGTCTCTCATTCTGTGTCTCTTTCTCTCTCTCACTCAACTCAACCGGTCAGGGCAGATGGCAGTGCATCTGCCGCCTGGTCTGCCCAAGGTTTGAACTTCATGTTTGAGAGCGCCTTGAGATAACTTCTGTTATGATTTGGCACTATACAAATAAAATTGATTGAATTGAATTGAATTGAATTGAATTGAACTGCAGGTCATAATAGCATGTATCCCTCCTGCCCGAAAGTCTGCGCTGACCAGCTCGTATCTGTCTTCACTTGAATCTGTAATGTAACTCCAGAGCTTTGGGAAGGAGCCCCAGCCTCAGTGTCTTTAACCCGAAATGAGTATCTAATATCTGACTCTCTCCATCCTTGATGCAACTTGTTCAATCGTTTCCATTCGCAGAAGTTAAAAAAAACCATTTGCCTATAAAACTGCCCAATATGGAGAGGAAGTTCCTTTCTTTCTTCGGCGGTTGCTCTGATGAACTCCTCAAGTGTGCAGAAAACCATTATGAAATATCCTTGTTTGCACTGTGCCATTGTTGCAATCAGCCTGCTGTCTCCAATTCTTCTTACATTTACTGATATAATTTGGATCTGAGAGGATTTTTGAACAAGTTGTACATCAAATTGACACAGTTTGTAGGCACAAACTGAGCTGGTCGTAGAGTAGACTCTGTTTCCGATTCTGACTCTGATACTGATTCTGGATAGCAGACCTCTTAAGGCTGCCCTAGTGCAACACAGGCTATTGGAACAAACCACTGTCAACGCAGAACAATGTGCAGTTCTCGCTTAGCTGTCATCGGCCTGCGTGATGCTGTAAAATGTGGTCACTTGTGCTCTTTGGCAATCATTTTGAGGCTCAGTAGATGGAGGTGTTGTCTGTCTCTCACTTTCCCCTCCTCCATGATATTGGTTGTTGTCCTTACCTGTAATGTCTCTGTGAGAGACGTTTGTGCGTCCGAGCATATACATATATTGATAACTATCAATGACATCGATGATATCAGTGACAAGCTCCGCCGAACCCCTGACACGGTGTCATTGAACCCCAGGGGTTCGACTGAACCCAGGTTACGAATCACTGAATTAGAAAGAGTGAATGATGAAAAACACGTGTGTGCACAGGTATACAGGACACGTGGCGGGTCAACCGATAAACGTCACCACTGATTGTCCCTCCATAGCACAGCTGTAGAGGCTCTAGGCTGCTCCAAATGTTGTGTGATTTACCCATTTGTACTCCTCTTGATGTTTACAATTTGGATTATGAGAAAATAACCCATTCTCGATCACTTTTGTGGAGAGAAAATGTTGCCGAGACGCTTTTGCCAACAAACCGAGGGCTCATTACCTGCATAAACAAAGAACAAACCCAGAATGTGATGAATCAGGCAAATCTGACCAAATCCAATCTTGGTTTCATCCGTGCTGCCATTGATCCATACTCGGTCTCACCATGGGGGGATTTCAGAGCACTGTTGTGTGCCACTGCCATTGCGGCATCACCGACACTCGGGCATTACAATAACACCACATTGCCATGTTCTGGCCAGACTTGTCTGGCAAAGTGGTAATCATGCTTGCGCGCTGTTCGGCCCGCCAGAGCTGTGGCACAGAGCTGACAGAGCTGCTGGCTGCTGGCCTTGGGCATGGCTGTTGGCATCCTTTGACATTTATGGCATTGGTGTAATGAGTGTGTGATTGATTGGTGCCACAATAGCGGTTCATGTACTAAGCGTGGTCTACAGCATGCGGCTGGCACTCCTGGATTGGAACACCCCTTGGCTCACACCCAGATTAAACTGTTACATTAAACCGTATGAATAAAAGATTGAAATTATTCACTCAACAGAGAATGGTATTGAAATGTGTTAAGATTTGTGTCTACAACAAAGACAAAGGCAAAGAAATCTATTGTTTCATGTGAACTATGCGCTCATCTATGCTGCTCATCTTTTTTTGATACCACGGAGAGGCGAGTCTAAATATGTAATTACCTGCAACAAATTGAACTAATGAGACACCTGGAACACAATTCAGATACTGCTAAAGGTCACCCCCGTCATTTGGATAATTACATTTCTATGCTAGAGGTCAGGCTCAAGGAGGTTGGGGCATGATGGGAAAAGTGAGTACCTGAACGTCCGAGATTTTCACGTCATGATGCTTTAATGAGGTCATCCACACTCATTGTCAGCATAATTGTCTTAACTTTAAGAGGAGAGATAGCCCCGGCTGATTTTATGATTTTTAATCTCTGTAATTGGCCCTGTAGTTCACAAGCTAATGTAATGAAAGAGCAATGGGTCACCTTAATCAACCAAAAGGATTTGTGGGTAAACCAATGGGTAGCATGGGTGCCTGGCATCCGGCTCGCTTTTTCCCCGCAATCCTATATCACATGAACTTGCCGATCACTTAACCAAATGAACGGATCGCTGACATGTTGTCATGGTGATATTTCACACATTTCTAACAGCATCATAAATAAACAACGTCCTCCTTCTGGCTTTACCCCAACATGCTTTACTAATTATTCATTTGGATATAGCCTGAAATTAAGTGGGTGTTCTTTGCTTCCTGTGCAGTTATTCATATTAGGCCTTGCCAAGGCTTAAGTGTGATATCACACATCTTGGATTAGTTCTACATCACGCACAAAGTTACTGTTCTAGCATGACCATATCAACTAGAAAAAAAAGAGATCCAGATTATGGAACAAACCAAAGGGAACCTATTAGACCGCCTCTCATTGATTGGTCATTTATCTCACGGCTTTGAGCAGGAGTCTGACCTGAGAGGAAACCGGCTGGCTTTGGCCTCAGATGATGATTCGCGCATGATCAATGACTGATAATGCCGAGGCGTCACACAATATTGACAGACTTTTCCTCTCCACTTTGCACTTACAAAGGGGTCAATTACATGTGGCCGTCTTGACCAGGCTGTCCTGTCGCTTTGGTTAAAGGGAGGCGTGGTAGCCGCTGGCGTCTCGCGGGAGGCTGAGGTGAAAGAGTGACAGACCTACGGGATTTAGGCCGCGATGGCATTAGATTACAAAGTCGAGATCACTTACCAAGGAAGGATAAGAAACAGAGGGACTGATTTACTTATCAGTCAGCAGGTGTAGAATCACAGGTGCAACTTGGTGCTGGGTGGCCTGCAAACAGATACTCTAAAAACACTAAATAAGTTCAGAGGAAAAGATACAGGGGCCAAAACACAAAGAATTTAGAAAAACAAACACTTTTATATACTGGGATGGTGTAACTGCATTCAAACTCCAAATGGATGACATACTAGCTGCACATAAGTGTGTGTTGATGGTTTCTCACTGTGTAGATCTGTTTGTCACCCATAATGCAGCCAAAGAATTTTCCAAATAAAGATTGAAACACATCGTGATTTGAAATACTCAGGAAATTTGAACTCATATTCTTGTTACAGACTGACTTCAACTCTCCATGCCGATGTATGTGTATGAATCTGAATACTTGTATTTTGCCCTTATCACTGGGCTCTTGTTTTGGAAAAAACAAATAAACACTAGCAACAAAGAGACAAATCTCGTTTTCATGTCGGCATTGACTTTGGAGGTGCAATGTAGCTTTGTATCAAATACACCATGTTAACATAACTGTAAAATGTCTCATGCGGATTTGATGTGATCATACCTTGTCTTAGCTGATACGCTCTGTGTATTCAGTGACACCACCAATCTTCGTGTAAATCTTCCTACTCAAGCACAGTCTCCATCATCCCAGAGCAATAAAAGGCTTAGAGCGTGTAGCTTTATCTGATTGTACTCAAGCTGATAGTGTTCAAGAGTAATTATAAAGCATTTGATCGTCTCTGCAGTCAACGCATCCACTGTTGTTGCTCTCCATGTCACCCCGTGTCACTCCTGTCATTAGAAACATGGTGCTCTAATGAACTGCAACGATAAGGAGCAGAGCACCGAGTGAGTCGCAGTGATCAATCTTTGCTCTGCAGTCAGCAGTGTAAATGTTTGGATGTTCAGCCGCGCCACTTCCCATGTTAACACACACACATCCATTAGTCAGGCCGCAACCTATCTACACTCCCCCTGACCTGCTGGGGCTTTATCAGTGAGAGACTCCACACCTGGGCCACGGGTGTGTGTGTGTGCGTGTGTGTGTGTGTGTGTGTGTGTGTGTGTGTGTGTGTGTGTGTGCGTGTGTGTGCGCACATGAGTGTGCGTGTATGCACAGAGGCATTGTGGTGCACGTCTGTATGCACAAATGTGAGTAAATCCATGTTACTCTGTGAGTGTCGAGCTGACTCGGTGATGTGTATTCGTGTCCGCATGCGAGCATGTATGTGTAAGCGTGGGTGTGTGCAAATGGGAGTGTGTCTGTTTGTGAGTCACAGGTCAGGTGGGGAGAGTCTGTGGGATTGACGTGATCGTGACAGAACAGCCGCAACATCCCCCACATGCATATACACACATTCCGCATCCTCCCAACAGCCATGTCTGTGATAGATGATGTTTATCCAGGGACAAAGGATCAAGACCACTGTAATGTAGCAAACTGATGAAGAAACAAGAAAAGCAGGGACAGAAGACTGGAGGAGAAACAAAACAGAGGTCACTGTGTAACTGTGTCCTCCTGTGTGTGTGTGTGTGTGTCTGTCTGAGTGTGTTTGTGTGTGGGGGGCTGGAGAGCTCACGGGGGAGCAATGAATGCAGGGCACAGTGGATATAGAAAGATGGATGAATTTCAAGTCAGGCTGAAGAAGAGCAGAGCAGGGGGGCATTGAGAATGTCTGGAGGCCAGTTTTATCTCTCTGAATGAAAAGAATGCACACACACACGCACACACACACACACACACACACACACACACACAGGGCGAGAGAGAGAGAGAGAGAGAGCAGCTAGATTAAGATGTGCATTGAAGGAGAAGGAAGAAGAAATCAATGGGCAGTTTAACACTTGTCCTCCATGGGATATAAGAATACCTCCAGGGTAGGGCACGAGTGTATGTCTCTGTGTGAGACACGATTGTGACATTATGTTTGTGTGTGTGAGGAGATCCCGAATTGGGGGAGCACTCAAACACAGTATAACACCTTCCCCGCAGGGGACCTGGGTGGGAACATGCCTATCACATGCATACAGTCCCGTCTCTACTCCCCATGCTGCCCTCGCACTCCTGCAGGCTTGTCCACTTAAAGCCGCAGAGGCCTTTTCAGTGGTGATGAAAGGAGGCGTGTGTGTATGTGAGTTTGCAGGTGAGGAGGTGTTTAATGACATGGCAGCAGGGTGTGCTAAGCTGCCTTAGGGTGTCTCCTCCCAAACGAAGCTGCAGCCTGATGCGGAGTGACAAAAAAATGTCACTTGGAAATTCTGCTCGCTCAGCGCTTGGCTTGCGAGTCAATTTACAGACGATGGTTTATATATGTATATATATATAAATCTACCTATATATTTAAATCTACCTAAATCAGCAACCAGCTGGTCCACTTTTGGCAGCACATGGGATTGTAATGCTCAAAGGTTTGAGGGGAGTCAAACAATTGTGCACGAGAATAAAGTCAAAGAAACAAGTGCAACAGAAATCTACATTTCAGTGTTGCACCACATTGGAAAGATGTTCGACCAACGCACATCGGCTCTCTTAAGTTTGCCTTTATCAGTTCTTATTTCCATGTGCAGGTCACCCATTGTAAAACATTAGCAAAGTAAAAAAATAAAAGTACAACATGTTGTACAAAAGTACAACAAGTGCTGGATAAAAAGTTAGATTTTATTCTGTGACATATTCCTTTAAATTACCACTTCCCAAATTCCACAAGGATACGGACCTTGAAATAGACTTACAGTACATTTTGCCTCTGTAGTTTATTGATCATCCCATTAAATGAAACTTAATATTGATATCAGTGTAATGGGAATTTTTTGCTAATATCAATTGTTGAGTAAGTGTTGATACAACAGCTTCCATGACTGCGGGGGTGATGCAATCCAAATTTTAAGAAATATCTTAATGTAACATTTAAGAGGCATTACTCTAAAAACAGCCTAAAACTGATCTGGTGCAGCATGAGTGATTGACATCTCTGATTGATTGTTTTGGATGAAGTGTTTCTGATACATGCTTTCAGACAAAAAAGTGATGGCAAAACTGTGTTTTGTCATTTATCAGGGCAAAACGGCATCAGACAAGGTGGATTTGGCGAAGCGAAGAATGCAGCGGATTGTGTTTTCTTTCCCATGTTTGGTTTTCTGAGGCAGAGCGTTTTCCAGATTCACTGACATCTGAGACGAAACTCCAGCTGAGCAAGGATTGCTTCTATTTGAACACCATACACGGTTCAATTTGAAAGAAATTAGTGCATGGAAAGGAGAATGCGTCTGCTCTCCTCCAAAGTCCCAATCCCC
>OMPJ01039608.1:0-10244 GCA_900312935.1 Carapus acus | reverse complement strand
CCCTGCCCCCCCAAACACACAGACACACACACACCTCCCCTCCCCTCCACAGCTCAGTTTCTTCATCTTGGTGCTGCTTTATTCATGCTGTGATGTAGGTCATGGCTAGGGAGGGGGAGCAGCTAAAAATAAAGCAGGAGGGGAGTGTGACTGTGTGTGAGTGTGTATGTGCGTGTGTGCATGTGTGTTTACTGCATCCTGTGCCTTTGTGCTTTGGGTATGGAGGCACAGAGTGAAAGTGCGTTGGTGTTTTGGAGGGGAAGAGAAACAGCCTTAGCACTATTCCAGTCTGAGAATGTGTGCGCGGGGTGTGTGTGTGCACGTGTGTGTGTGTATGCGTGCATGGGCATGTCACCCTGAACATACTGAGGTTAATGGGAGCTGCCTCCAGTCTGACGGCATCATTGTCTTCACAAAGAAACGGCAACAAAGACGATGTTGTTTTCTTTCTATAATAAACTCTCATGAACTAAGTGTGGCTTTCACTGTGTGTGAGTGTGTGTGTGTGTGTGTGTGTGTGTGTGTGTGCGTGTGTGTGCGTGCGTGTGTGTGCAGATGCTGCCTGGACCATTCAATCCTCCGTGCAGACCAGCTGAATTGTACAATAGATTTGAAAGAGAACTATAGACCATAGAGTTAAAGCCTACTGGTCACTAGGGGTACTACAGTGAGAGAGAGAGGACCAACAAGAGGATCTTTGTCTTCCCTCTTCTAAAAGTTTGCATAACCCAAACTTGGTTAACGTGTTAGTCTGTGTGTGTGTGTGTGTGTGTGTGTGTGTGTGTGTGTGTGTGTGTGTGTGTGTGTGTGTGTGTGTGTGTTGTGGTACAGTTTGCCTCATCGCGTGTCAGAAGGAGCGCTGAACAGACACGGCAGGCAGATTGGACAGATTTGATCTCAGTGGTGATTCGCATGAAAGAATCCATGTTGGTGTCCAACTGACGGACAAAGACGTCACACTGAGAAGACAGAGGCTCTGCCCCCTCCCTCAGACTGGGAGAACAAACCCGACTCATTAAATCCATATCAGACACATTTCTAACTTACATCGTCTGATGTCATTTCAGATCTTTAAATATAAAATGCAACATTACAGCTAATATCTCTGCTCATTTGCATAAACAGCAATCCAATCCAGCCACATGTGGATCTCTACAGGCTTCTGAAGGCCACCAGGGGGCGCTGAAGGCCCCAAGCTGTTGTGTGGGATATTCTTGTGTGTGTGTGTGTCTGTGTGTGCGAGTCCATCAACTGTGCGACACCTTGGCTAAATGTTAAGAGCAGCTGTGATTGTCTGGTGTGGCGTTCAGGGGCCTTTGCTCTGCGGCGTTTGTTTCGCTCTCCGGCTGGGAGGTAAACGTGTTCGCGCTAATTGCTTCGCTCAGCCGTAGACGGGAGGCTGCCGCAATAACACGTCGTCTTTGCTGGCGCCAATAAATACAGACCGTGTGTGTGCGTGTTAGCGCACATATGTGTGTGTGCGTGAAAGATGAAGAAAGACACTATCGCTCATCTTCATTCATCATTAATCAACTTGATATTGCTCAGAATTGTGCCGGCTTTGCTGGCTGAGGACTTTTGTGCAGCATTTACACAGTATAGTTGCCGGAGAGAAAATAAATAAATATGTTCATCGGCCTGTGTATCGGCCAGCTGGGGTGTGTAGCTACACCGTGTTTTGCCACTAAAATGTTTAGGAGGTGGAAGCTAATTAGCGCCTCTGCTCTCTGCCTGCTGCTGCGAGCTCGGGTCTCGGCCATTAATTAGCACGACTGTACAGCAGAGTAATAATAGCCGCCTAATCAGCGCTGGGTATTAATTAATCAGCAGCGCTGCTAATGTAATGTATCTTGTTTTCATTGAGGGAACTTCTGTTATCGAGCTTGAAAGCGCATCGCCAATCATCCGTGAATTTGCTGACCAACAGCGCCCCCTACACGGCCGTTTACAGGCATGAGACGGGGTGTGTCCTGCCATGAAGCGAGACAGAACGAGGACGAGACGTCCTCCACATCTTCTGTCTGACATGGTTTCAGGTTCTCGGCGTGGAAAGCGTTTCGTTTGATCGTCCGAGTCCACGTTGCCATTCGTGAGGGAGGAAATTAACCCCGCAGGCTAATCACGCTGCGCCGCAATCAAATGCGAGGGAGTAATTTCATACATCTTAGGTGGCACGTCTGGGAAAACATTTCAGGTGCGGAGGCGTGCCAAACTTTCTCTTTGCCTGGCACAGACAAAAGGGTCCGTTTACTCTGCCGCCGCCGCCACCTGCTGTGGCTGCTAATGTAGCGTAGCCGGCAAACGGAGCTCACACAGCCTTATCGTAATTAATCAGATTAGAGGAAAACAGCTTTTTCCTCCTTCATCTTTCTTTCATCCCGCATGTGTCCTCTTTTCTCACACACTCAACATTGTTCCCGTGATGCATTCTTGAAACCATAGCTTTAGGCCACACCCACCCAGCACCCCAGCCAGTCTCAGCTAATGACAAAGGCCACACTTGTTTGAGGTTGTACATGTGTACACAGACCTCAAGGTGGCGACGAAGAGCTTGTAGCTTCAAGGGAGGAGGCCATTTTGGAGGGTGCAAAAGGAGAATGGGGAGGATGGAGAGGGTTGAGGGGATGATCAACTTGAGGAATGAGGAGCGGAGGCGGAAGGAGAGCTCAGCGCCGCCTAAATGAATGAAGCTCGTAAACAGCGAAGAGTCGTTTGCAATCATTGTGCTTTACGGCTGCTGCCCGTCCACTTGTGAGTGATGAAGATGAAGCGGCGTGGCCGGGTGGAGGAGCGCCGAGACAAGAGTTTGGAATGGGCCTCTGTGTGTGCCAGGAGGTTCGGAGTGTGCCAGGTTCCTGAAGCCACATAGAAGCTGAATGGCGGCGCTGGGACGTGGCTCAGGACATTTACATGTGGCTGGTTTTTATGCACTTACAACGTCCACGGGATCAGTGAGCCCGTCAGGGACCATGAAATAGCAGGCTAGCACTGCCGGCTAGCTCAGTAACAATCAAATACACAACAAAGTAGGGACCGAGGACCCGGGTCCTGAACCTGCCTCGCCAGTTCTTTCCTCCACCCTCTGTCTTTAGATAGTTAGTTCAGTGCCTTGCTCAAGAGCACAGCGTCAATGCTGCCGGGAATCTGACATTGAAGCCGCAACCCTGTGATCTGTGAGGCATTAGAAATAACACAGCATGAACACTGCCATGGTTTTGTAGATCTTGATATACAGTATATCGGTCAACGTTTCAGCACCATGGACAGAGCATCTTCCATTAGTTCTGTGGGAGGGAGAGAGAGCTGCTCAGATGGATGCATGGATGGATGGATAGATATTAAAAGTAGCTTGCCACTCAAAGCAGTATGAGTGCCCCGTTCTAGATGATTACCTGCATACTTACTGGGTTGTTTATTTTTCACCCTTGTTACTACCATCTGCCCCCTGCGGCCCTCATACACACGCCTCATTGCCATTTCGCCCTCAGCTGAAGAGGCGTCTTGGATGAGGAGCAAAATGTCATCAAGAGCCAAACAAGTCCAGTTGCCACGATTCAATTCCAACTTGGAGTACTTTCAGCGATTTGGAGTACTCTGCAGTACTTCCTCTCCAGCTACTGATGACCGCGGCTCGCACGCTGCCGCGGTGCTGCTGATTTCCTCCTCTGTGGGAGAAAAATGGGCGCTGATTTCACCATCTGTCCACTCGTCTGCCGCGGGAGCTGGCGGCCGCGCTCGCCGCACGAACGTGGGCTGGATTCGCTCCGGAACCCTCCGCCGCTAAAGCGTCCTTATCTCGCCCGCTCCCCACACGAGTCAAACACAAAGGGAGCGGCGGTGGCGTAGCAAGGGACGCCGCCCCCCTCGCCGCGTTGCGCCTCCTCGGCGAGAAAGAGGCGCTGATGCGTTTAATTAGAGGAGCCCTCAGACAGGAGCGGCTCTTATCGCCGAGGAGGAGCCGCAGGCGGGGGGGGGGGGGCGCCGTGCGAGACGAGATTACGCCGCCACCAGCATGAGCCACGCCGGCGGGACGCAGAGGGTCGAGGAGGATTCACCGATTTTGCTTATTCGCTTGAGGATCAATCCAAAATCCAAAATGGAGGGATCCAAAATGGCGAGTCGGCCAGAAATGTCTCAGCCAAAAAGGTGAAAGTGAGGTCCTCCTCCCGTTTCTCCTTTTTCCGTCCTTTCCTTCTCGTCTGGCCTCTCTTTTGGGTGATCTCTGCCCGCTGAGGGTCTCCCATTAGTGTTGGACCCGTCCACCATCAGGCCATGCGTCTGGCTGGGCAATGCCAGGCAGTGCAGATGTCCCCCTCTGATTTGATTGGACACTGTAGCGGGGCAACTTTGGCTCCATAGGCGGAGTCAGACTCCCTCTCAGCATAATAAAATTCTCAGGCCACAGCACCACCTCCTCCTGCTCCTCCTCCTCCCCCTCATCTCCTCCTCTTCCCCCTGGTAAAGAAGGGCAGCATCTCTCTCTCCTCCTGCTGCTGCGAAGCTCCGCTGTCACAATCACAATCTGTCTCAATCTGGAAGCTTCCGCTCTCGTCTACGCACGAGACGCACGTCCAGACACTCCAGCCTGAGATTGACAGAGTCCATCTGTCCCCCTCTCTCTCTCCCTCTCTCTCTCTCTTACACACACACACGCCTCAATGACAGACTGGACGTTGTTGCAAATGCACACAAAAAGTCTTTCCACTCCACTTAAGTGAGTAAAAGACGTCGGTACTTCAGATAAGATGAAAACTGAACTGATAGTAAGGTTTGATTTGTGAAGTCGCCTTCCAAGTAGAAGGAGAGAGACAGAGAGAGAGGGGGACCGAACGAGAGAGAGAGGTACTGTAGAGGGAGAGAGAGAGGACGAGGGAGAGAGTCTCCGATTAACCACAGCTATTGTGTGTGCCGGCTGAATGAGCGACCCATCATCACCTCTCAATAACACTCACACACACACACACACACACGCACACGCACACGCACAGGCACATTGCCACACGCGCGTGTGTGTGTGCGTCACATCTGGTGAGTCATCATATCCGCGGCTGCTGGGAGGACAGACAGATGGACGGACAGACGCTGAGGACATCATCTGCAGCCTGTTAGCTCACCTGAGAGGTTAGCGGTGACCCAAACAAACATACAAACAAAACACGCCCGCTCTGACAAAGAAAACAAACAAACCACAGGAGCACCGCAACGCACATATGTCGACCTTCACACACACACACACACATGCGCATACACTCACACACGCACACACACACGACGATAGCAGCAGGAAGCTCACACATGCCACCGCTATATATGGAGCTGAGAGGTAAACACAGTGCTGACAGAGGGAAACAATGACAAACCACGCCAGGCTCCATTACCAGGCCATCAGCTGTACACACACACACACACACACACACAGACACAGACACACACTTGTCCCTGTGCCCGGGACTGTTGGTAGGGTAGCAGCAGCAGATGGTTGGCTTTAGCTCTCATTGTGTCAGCTTGCAGTAAAACACACACACACGCGTGCACACACACACGCGCGCACATACACACGCGCGCACACACACACACACACACGCGCGCGCGCGCACACACACACAAGGTCACCTACATTCTAAAACACAAGTCCAGATAAGAACTTAAACACTGCTTCCGATTAGTGGCCAGATTTGGCCATTAGCGAGCGGTTGCTTGGCAACAGTGATGTCCAGCAGCACAGGACCGACGTCCAGGCAGCTAGTGTGTGCCATATTCTCGACTTTACGATGGACGTGGGACGACACGGAAGAGGGTAAGCAGGACACAGGGGGGAAACAGGAGGGAGGAAGTGGTGACGGCGAGGAGGAAGTCATGACGGGTAGAACGCGACACATATTGGATATAAATATTTGACGATACGCGGGAGGAACGCTTCATTTGGCTCATTACTATTCAGAGAGGCTGGTCCCTGCAGACAAGATGATCCTGAGACACACACACACACACACACGCACACACACACACAATTTGATTTTCAGTTTGGAGGTTAAAGTTTCACTTCAGCACTTTAAGGATTCGACTTATTTAACGATTGAGAGGCTGGCGATGCTTTTTATCTGTTGGTTATTTCATCGTCCCATCGACTTTGTCCTCCTGTTGTTGATACTCTTGCAAAACTTCCAACATTGACGTGTGTGTGTGTGTGTGTGAGGACGACTCGCGACTAAAATCTGATTTCTCATCAGAAAAACTTGCAGACTCTCTGTACGTTTCTGGGCCCCGATATCAGATTTAGAGGGTCAAATTCAATCAAAGCAGAGAAACTACTGTAAATGAAACAAAACTAATCAGTGTGCGTGTGTGTGTGTGTGGGAGGGAGAGAGAGACACACACACAAGAGAAAAACACACAGATGGGGCTGTTGGATTCAATAACCACACATATTGATAGGTAAAATTGCCTACGTAGACCAGTTAAAAGCATTTGTAATATTTTCTTTGAGAGTGTACGTGTGTGTGTGTGTACACGCAAGTGTGTTTGTGAAGGTCTCCGCACTTTGCCTCAAACTTCTCCATTTTTAAACTCGCCAGTAAATGTTTCCTTTTGCCCCGGTCGCCTTCCTGAAAGGCAGAAAATGTCAGCGAGCGGCTCACCAGGAGGGAGAGTAGAGTGATGGAGTGGCCATCGAGGAGGGGACACACACACACACACAGCCACCAAATGCTGGAGGGGCAGCAGCAGCAGCAGCAGATGTTTGGCTCAAGCCCTCGTTGTCTCTGTGTCTGTGTTCCGCTCGCCGCCATCACCGTCAACGCCACTATTGTTGTGGCCGCCTCGTGGCCGTAATTAAGGCCGGCCCCTCTGCCTCCTGCCCACAGCAGGGGGCAGCTGGAGGACGGCAGAGGAGGTCGAAGCGGCAACAGCCTCTCCCTCTCACACTCACACACACACACAAAAGCTCTCTCACACACACACGCGCCCCCTTGGGACATCTGTGTCAAATAAGACGACCATTTGTTACAGAGGAAAAAACTAATTGTTGCACACTGAACTTCACTCTGCCCACTCTCTCTGATAAGAACACAACAGAGGAAGAGGAGGAGGAGGAGAGGGCAAAGGAGGAGGAGGAAGAGGGAAGAAAACAGGAAAATTTAGAGGGTGAAGGAAGAGTGGGAGGAGGTAAAGGGGCCTTTGCTGTCTGAATGTCCACCAGGGGGGGCTAGAGTGGTGTGTGGTTGTTTGTGTGTGCAGGTGTGTGCGTGCACTCAAGTGATGCTCCTCTGATTGCCTTCATTAAGCCAATCTGAGCACACACACACTTAAGTTAACAGTTCCTCAGCAACGAGTCATCTTCATCCTCCTCCTCACCTCAGGCTGCCAGGCCATGACTCAGTGCAGCTGCTCATGACTCAGCGCAGTGACTCAAAATTGAGTAATGACTCGTCAGAACAGACCATAGATAAATAGATAACACAGCATGACCACTGCCATGGTGGGATTCAGATTTAGATATATAGGTCAAACTTTCAGCACCATGGACAGGGCATCATTCACCAGGGAGGAGGACAGAGGAAACTGTCCTCCTCCCACTGGTTGAGGTTGGACAGGCAACAGCTGACCGCCAGATGAGAATCATCAAGCACCATGTGTGTGTACTCACACTTGCACAGACGGATTCTTTTTTTTTTGGAATGGGGGGATGGGGTGGGGGTTGTCTGTGTTAGTTTGACCTTGGCCGACCTCTGCAGCCTATACTCAAATTGACAAGCATTCTCTCTCTCTCTCCCTCTCTTTCTCACACACAAACACACACACACTGATGGCAGATACTGGCCATGACAGAGGTGTGAGGTTAACAGGCCGCCATTGTTTCCTCTCCGACACATCAGAGCAGAAACTGAACAGGCTCCCCGCTGAGCTCTCGCTGCCTCTCACGACGCCACGCTGACGACCGGATTCACTGGCAGATCAGCCCGGCTCGTCCACATCTGGCTCAGCTCCTCACATCGCCGCCTCCCCCAGCACAGACAGCGGCGGCGGCTGTCACTTGCTTCGCCAGCTGTGAGACGGCCGGCTTGCGGCGCGCGGTAATGATCCGCCAGGCGGAGCCGGCGGGTGACCCCGGGTGCAACGGAGAGCCTGGCGCTCCGGCAGCCGCACATCCCGCAGCAGACGGATCAAAGCGGGCCACGTACCTGCTCGTACCCGCGCTCGTTTCTATACGCCGCGTACATTAGCAACTCATCTTCGCCCTGGCTGGTTACTCGCCACATCACACACACATATTCTCCTTAATTATCACCATTGGCGCAGATTAGCGGCTGCAAGGCATTTTGACAAAAATGAGGTTAGGGTTAGGATTAGCTAACCCTAACCACGACCCTAACCCTGACATAATAAAACGTGAAGCTGACTTTCTGACGGTCACACTGCCGTGATTACGAAGATGTCTGACACCACGCCCTTCCTCCTCCTCATCAGGCAGTTCAGAGCAGCACAGCAAAGGGCTTCACTGACATTACATTTCTGCGTTTCTGTGTAATTTACTGTGTAATTTACATCATATTCATGTTTTTCCTTGTGAAAACATCACATTGTTGTTTACCGCTGTATTCTCTGCACTCAGGTCTGTCCTGTGTGTTGTTTATATCTATTTCCTGATGCATATTTATGACATTATGCAGACCTTTGCTGCGTAAACTCAGCAACTTATCAGGATTACCATGAGCTTTGCCGTGTAAGCAGCAACCCCGCCGAACTCCACTTTGTCTCCGAGCGGCTCGCTACGCTAAATCGCTGCATCTCGCCTAAGCGACACAGACCGGCAGCAGAAACAAAAACACCATCATGGATGTTTCCATCTCCATCTCTGCGTCCGGGCCTGCGGGTCCGACGCGGCTACGTTTGCCAGCGCAATGTTGTTTTCCTGCCTATTAGCAATGTTTTGCTTCCTTTGGAGGAGAAACAAAGCAAAGCGGTGCATCTGCAGCCGCTGGGCGCCTGTTTGCGTCTTTAAGGACACAGCCTGAGCCGCCGAGCGTCGGCGCCGAGCCAAACCGGGCCTGAGATTACACCGTCGCCGCCTGGATGGTCGGAGCTGAGATGAGCACTTTGACTTTTTGTTGGGGACACGAGCGGCGAGGAAATGACACAAACTGATGGGCGAGAGCGGGAAGGGCTGGTGGCAAAGGTCCAGAGTGTTTTAGTCCCTCGCGTTAAAGCCGTAGTTAATCTATTCTGGTCTCCGCCTGTCTGGAGGTGATTTGCACTCTGTGTGTCTCCGCGTCCAGCTCGCTGTCAGCGGACGCTTCGGCTCCGAGGGCCGTAATTGATAGAGAATCCGGCCGCTGCGAGCGAGCTGACATTCGGCGCGGTCTGAAGGACGGCGATGGAAATTAGGAGTGTGTAATGGAATCCGCCGCCAGCGCAAACAGGGAGGACGAGCAACGTGTAATGTGATCTGCAGCAGCACTTAAATATCAAGTGCAATTAAATGTCACTGACGGCGGCAAGGAGAGTGTGTGTGAGAGAAAGTGTGTGTGTGTGTGCGCGCGCCCGAAAACAAATTCTGCCTCCGACTCCAAACACATGTACCGACTCAGTGTGTGTACTGTGACTCATTTATTGCATGAAGTCAAATTCAAGTCAAAGCCACAGGCAGAGACCAGGGCATGATGGGCGGGAGGACGTGGATGAATGTCCATGAATCTGGTTTCAACAGGATAGGTCGGAGAAAAAAAGGGCAGAGAGAGAGAGAGTTTGTGTGTGTGTGGGATCAGGTCACGTCCTGACCCAGTTAAGTCATTCACATCACCGGTGACCCTCCTGAAGGCGGAGAAGGTTCCAGATGTTCTCCATCATCTGATCAATAGTTGATGGAAAAGACGGCAAGGAAGCACGCACGCTGATGGACCGCCAGACCCGGAGCGCCGCCGCTGCTGTTCCGGGTCATCGGGAAATCAATAGGACAACAGGAGAGGAAGGAAAGAGGAAGAGAAGTAAAGAGGAGGACCGACTCTCTCAACAGTGGAGGGCGGCAAAGGTCGAGGACGTCGGTTCACTCGAGGTTCGGATCTTGCCGCATCATTACGGTAACCACGGCAACGCAAAGCCCAGCGCGAGGCGAGTTGGAAGTCGGTTGGCAAGTTCTGCCGAAGAGGCAGCGATGGAAAAGGAGAGGAGGAGGGGGGGAGGGGAGGAGGGGGGGAGGGGAGGAGGGGGGGCGGGGGGGGGGGAGGGGAGGAGGGGGGGAGGGGAGG
>OMPJ01039607.1:0-13925 GCA_900312935.1 Carapus acus | reverse complement strand
TTCCTTTGATGGTTGGTGAAAATGGTTGGAAACTTTGAATAAAATTTAATAAAAACAATACCTCGTGCTGAGGATTTCTCCTTTCGGCTGCTCCGATCAAAGGTCGCCACAGAAGATCATCTTTCTCTGCCTATCTCTTTCCTTTGAATCATTGTCTGAAACGGCCACTGCCCTCATGTATTCCTGCACAACATCTTTGAACCCTCTGTGGTCTTCCTGTGTTCGTCCTACCTGTCAGCTCCAACATCATCAGCCTAGAATATCTATTACCTGACCAAATCATCTCAATCTTGCCTATATACTCCTTGCACCTTCATCTGCCCACTTGCTTTGCTCTCATTCATACACATGGACTCTTGTCTTGCTCCTGCTGAGTGTCATTCCTCTGCTCTCCACTGCAGTCCTCCACCAATAACAACAATGTGGTTGGAAGTGGCACACTTCTATCTCTATCCGTTACCCTAACCTGCTGCACATTTTTCCCACTCCTTTGCTTAGCTCTCCAAGCAAGTTCTTCTCTCTCTTTACTGGCAACCCTCTTAAAACTCACTATACAGCTGGATAGTGCAGTGGTTAAGACCACTGACTGTGCGGGAGACAGAGGTTCGAATCCCAGTCGAGAAAGGGTTTCCCAGCCAGGGCAAACATCCAGTAAGGGTCCTTAGGCAAGACCCCTAATGGCGACACGCCTACCTGCATGGTAGGCACCATTGCATTGCGCCTGCATAGCGGCCCGAGAGGCGACGTGTTTGCTAGCCCCGTGCTTGTTCTCTACGTGCAGGGTGGCAAGTAAGAATCTCATGGTGCAGGGAAACTTGTTTCTATATGCTGTGCATATGATAATAAAGTTTGAATTATTAATAAAGATATTATTATTATACACCTCTACGTAGCATTTGGCACAGCTGTTTTTTGACATTTGTTGAGCTTCAAAGTGTCCATCCCACTTTGAATTCACCAACCTCTTCCTCTAGATCACAAGTCACAATCGCTGTGCCAGCGGGCAGATGTGTGCCTGCATGGACCATTGCAGGCAGTCGCGAGGCATGGGAAAATAACAGAGTAAATACAGTCCAGTAAAGATGAAATCGTAACTGATGTCATACAGCCCAGAGTTGCTGATGTTTTGCTTGCAGCACCAGGAGAGCTGCTGAAATTTTTTACTGGCAGACCCCCTCCAAGGACACATCAGACATCCAACACTGACTGACTTAGATTTGTCTTTGTGTAGTTCGGTGGCTGTCCAGGGTACAGGTGCTGGAACGCTGTGTGGGAGGGGTAGACAGTTGCTGAGATCTTCCAATTGCACGCCCACCAAATTTTTGGTGGCTCTTTGTGTCCCTCGTGCTACTCAGTGCCCATGAAGTAGCCCTCAATCTCAAAAATGAATTGCAGTGTCCAAAGAGCATTGTGGATGATTTATGTGTTTGCTGAAGTGTTTGTTTCACCTTGCTGGTGGGGAAAATATGTCCTCAGGTGTTACGATGGTGTCATCTCTATCAATCAGCTCAGTATCTGTAAAGTATAAAACAGTGAGGTGGAACTGCAGGATTCATCACCATCACCATTTTGAGAGATGCTGAGTGTCCATTACAGCCCCTTTTGGGCCAGCACAAAGATCATTTTGAGCCAAACGTCTATACACATGATTGTTAGGCAAACATGTGTTGTTTACATTACACTAGTTAATTGCCTTAGTTATTTCGCGTATCAAGGATTACTAACACTTCCTCAGCCACTCCAGCAGTTGCACTACATCAGGAATCTTTTATTGTCATTATAGCAACTGAATTGTACAATGAAACTGAGGTGCTGAATTCCGTCGCAAGAGGAATAGAATGAGGGGAAAAAAGGAATAACAAAAGATCCATATACAGGAGAAATATATACAGACAATACATCGCCCACAGTATAAATATTGATATAAATCACAGTATAAATAATAGCTGCGATGATGGGGTGGGAAGGGTTGACCAGAGTATTTTTAAGTTGACCGGATTTTTCACTGTTAACTGTTATTTAATACTATTGAGATGACTTATGGCTGCTGGGTCACAGCTATTTCTAAGTCTGGTGGTCCTTGGTTTAATTGCACTGATGGCAGACGTGCAGACGTACAGACGATGGCAGACGAACAGTCTGTGAGCCAGTATGTACAGTGTGATCAATCTATTAACCGTTCTTATTTTTATTAAGTCTATGTATTTTCATATTTACCAATGAACTTAATCAATTTTTATTTAGCATTTTAATGCATCAATTGCCAAAAGAGAAATACGCAACAATAATCAAAAGTCAGGAATCTTTTTTCAGATTCTGCAATTTTATGATCAAGTTAATTATCACAAAGTGTAAGCATCTTAATCGGAATTAGGGAAAACTGGCATTGTATGCATTTGATATGGATCAAGACCAGATTTTGCGGCACTGCACATCACTCCCCAGAAAATGACTTGTCTTGTCCGGGCGGCAGTGACTCATTCCTTGAGGACTTGATTTGGCAACCTATGGGTGGTCGGTTCAAGTAAACACAACAGAAATGAAGTGGACCTGCCACAGTGCTCTTGAACAAGGCACTGAACCAGCTGAAATCGGCTGCCCACTGCATGATGTACGTTGACATGAATTTTATACATCTGAATAGATCGTTAGATTATATGGATTGTCAAAAATTCAGGATCAAATAAAGAGGATGAATTTCACAGGTGTATGTATGTGTATCTCATGTATGTGTTTCTATTAATGCTTGTAAAAATACTGCATGTAAGTGTGTACTAACATCAGCTGTAACATGAAGTGACTCTAAAACGTGGTTCATCTTACATGAAATTTGAGGGGATATGCATTCAAGACGCAGCAAAAGTAAAGAGGAAACACCTGTTCACAGACCACACTGCTCCCCAAGACTCTTAAATTTGCTTAAAATCAATTATCTGGAGAAACATGACGAAATGAACGTGGAACTGAATTATTACATCTTGCAACATTTCAATTTAAGTGGGTAGTGAGTGTGTGTCAGGTGGAATTGACTGAGAGTTACTGATTTTGTCCCCATACCACACACATATCCTCCTCTGTGGCAGATAGAACATGCAGTGGCTTCAAACAGCACAATCTTTGTTTGTCCTCACCTGGAGAGCTCTGTTCAAACTATGACTGATTGGAATATTTTGTTACCACTCCCTCCTACGATTTCGGGTATTGGTCTAAGGCAAAAGTGAATAAAATGGATAAGTGACGGACAGCGCTGAAGTAAGTGGGGGAGGGGAGACCAGAGCCACTGACAGCACTGCTTGCCTTTGTGTTGCTAATTGGCTGTAGTCACAGTGAGCAGACCGTGGGCTTCATCCCATGGAGCAGTGTGTCAATCCTGAATCTCACACATGCAGGGGGAGCAATACTAGACATTCAGCCAGCACAGCAGCCACATATACATACAGAGCTGCCTTTACATGATTCCACAATTGATTTTTGTGAACAAACTATTTAGGACATTCTAACAGAAAAGAAAGTTTATTTGCATTTTGTTTTGGTCAGGTTCTATTGTGTTTCCCAAGTGAATATATTGTAAATTCACAACATCGGCCCTGATCCCATGTTTAACTGGTGTACACGATTATGCTGATACCTTCATTGTACATTTATGTCAAAGTGTGCTTTGTAAGAGACAAAGGCAAATGACTGCATTATCTTTTGATTGTGTTGTCACAGACATGAAGTTATTTCTTTTCTGAAGCTTCCTTGGTATCAGCTATTCCAGGAAGGATGGTATAGCTTGGTGGTTTTGTAGCAACACATCATTGCTAACTGGCCTGGGATTTTGGCAGATTGAGTCAATTCCTCAAGGATAACCATCAATGTTACAAGTGTTGACAGGGGTTTTGTTTTGTTTTGTTTTGTTTTTGTTTGTTTGTTTGTTTAAGGATATTCTTCTATTCTTAAGATATTGAGCCAATTGAGGAGATCAACGTCTTGTGATATTTTGCTGTTTGTTCTCTTGTGGAGGTGTGTCTGTTTCAGGGACAGGAAGGAGCCATCTCCCTCCCAAACTCCCCTGCATATTCTTTGTTTCCTGATGATGTACGAGACAGCGTCTCCCTTAGAGTACCACAGGAACACGACAGCGGAGCACCAACGCTATCCCATAATAGAGACTGATGGGACAGCTCCTGTTCTCTTTACTTTGTCCACTACTAAGATTGAGTGGATGAGGCACGGTAGGCCCCAATGGTGCGCTTAAACAGCTTTAAGAGGGGTCCTCGTAAGAGAAGACTCAGTCTGACAGCATCTTACGTCCGTCCACTGTGTTGGTTCTGCCACAGACTGACGGATGGATTGAGGGGTGATGGACGAAAGGGTGGATGGATGGATGATGTGAGTCTTTGTGGACTGGATGACTTTACAGCAAAGGTGTAGAGAAACCCTGGCTCTCTCGTTCCTGTAGGACATTCCTGAGATGACAGAAGTTCTTACAGTATTGAGAGGCAGATAAGTGTGACTGAGCAGAAAGTATCGTGGTAATGTCGGATGAGGCAGTTTCTCTTCTTAGACGGATGAGACTGTTTCTCTTCTGGATGAGACCTCCTTCTAACATGGGAAAAGACAAACTGACAAGTTTTAATTAGCCATAAAACATAACTCAAGCTACAGACTTAAGACTGGTTTGCATGAGTCTATTTGTGAAAAATACAACAAAACTATGCAAAAAATCAACGTTGATCTCCATGTCTAAAGAGAACTAATACGTTTAATTGGCAAGCTGGAGCTGGGTCAACAGATTCTTCTACTTTCTAGGGTTGGTTGCAGGTTGGACTCTGATCAGCAGCAAAACGCGGATGTGGTAAATTTTGAGCGGACCTAATCATATGGTGAAAATGTGTGACGATGGAATTTTTTATTTCGGAAACAATGGAGCTTTTGCTGATTCATGCCGAGGAGATTCATCTGCAGGTTACAGCAACAGATTTCAAGATATTTCTGTGGGGGAGCCACACACAGAGGAATTGGGCTAAACTCAACTGATGGCCGTAAGAGGACAAGCAAGAGGGTCAGTGGTCAGCTTTATGAGGAGAGTCAGAGAAACGTGGTCCTTGCAGTAAACCTTTGTCACCAGTTTCTCATACATAAATGTTTCAGAATACATATAAGAAATCAAGAAATCCATAGAGAAAATGCAGAACCTGTTGTGAGATAGAGTTGGTAAAACACTCAAACAGTGACAATAATGTGCAAGGATGACTAAGCAGAGAAATGGATGGGCTGCTGAGAGGAGGAAGTCTACCTGGAAGAGCTTCTGCAGATTTCGTTCCAAGCACTGTATTGGTTTAATCTCTAAACCAATACAAAGCTCTCTGACCCTCTAAACTTTAGAGGAACAGAGCCAAGATCACCAAGAAAAGCCTGGCACCCCAAACAAAACATGCAAATCACATGCAGGAATCAAAAGATAAGAAAACACATGATCAAAATAGTGATCATCAGACAATGAGGGAGATGGATATATTCTATATGTCCCATCGGATAGGAAGGCAGGCATGTGGGCAGGCAGGGCTTAGGCTTCTATTTGTTTTTGAAAAGGCAGACATGCACCCCATCTCTTTTTGTAAAAGCATCTCTGTGAAATTGAGAATACTATGTTTAGCTGGCCCTTGACAACATGAATTAATGATACAACTTTCTGAAGGTTAGGCAAGCTGTTGATCAAGAATTTCTTGCTCAGCAGCTTTTGTAGTGGAAATAACAACAACGAGAAGAACTGGATGATTCACTTGAGGATGGTTTACCATTACAGCTGCATGTTGTTGTATTCAGACCGTGGCCTACACATAAACAGAGGGACTGATTTGTCAGGAGGGGAATCCAGATGCTAAAAACAGAGAAGTGAAAGAATTCTCATGAGGGCCAGTTCGTAGGTCAGGGATGACCTGGCCTCCATGGTAGCCTGTGCACGATTATTTTGAAAGCTCTGCTGATAAACATAGGGCAAGCTGTCTACCATTCCGTGACGTGTGTGGTGGTTGGAGAGTGTGGGCCAGTGAAGAGGTGTAGGAAGTGAGAAAGAAACAATACACACTGTTGCCACATACCCCTCATAAATGGAAACATATGTGAACCACAGAGAGCAGTGTGACAAAAGTGTCTTTCCTGTGTGTCCACCTGTGAATCTGACAAGGTGTGTGACATTTGCTGATCACAGATTATTTGGGGTTATAACCACCTTGGGGCAGGTGGATATTGGTCTGACCCACAAATTGTAGGTTGCATGTCAGACTGGCAGTAACCAAGCATTTTGCTGGACAAAACCTGTCCTCAAGGACATGAACGTGCATTTCATGTTCATGAGGTTTTTGGCAGAAAAGTTGCAATGGCTAATTTGTTTGGATCTTTTGATTTTATAATCCCAGGTTAAACTACTACAAGCAAACGATTATGAAACATTTTTGGAAACTGTGGGCTACCCAACAAAAAGTCTAAGGAGCTGTTGTGGGACTCAGTGACTTGCACAAAGACATTTTGACTCTGCACAGTCTCAAAAGAATCATGTTTCGTTTCCTTCCAATGTCATACAGTCTAAGAGAGCCCAGCACAAGAATTCCCATGTGTCTGTACTGCTGGTCCATGTGCAAATGTCAAACTAACCCCTTAGAACCTAGGAACCTTGAAACCTTGAAACATAGGGAGATTATTGAGATGACTTTGCTCTTTGTGAGGACAGGGCTGTCATTGCAATGTTTTCGCGATGCATGCACTGTTGGGTTTGATTTATTTGTACAAACTGCTGCCAGAGCTTGAAGCCATGCCATTTCATTCCTATTTGGTCAGTTTGTATGATCTATGAGATCGGACCAGAATTGCTTTCTTCAAAGTACACCACATTGAGGAAACAATGATGCAATGCCTCAGAACATATATTGTGTGCTCTGTAGGGGGGAGCATCTTGGCAGGATCAACCAGACTCAGCGATGTGGAAACATTAGCTCTAGCTCTCCAATTGTCTCATTCATCTCTCTCTAACTTCAGTTTCTTTTATTACCTCCCACCTCACATTCACTAAATGACGGATTATTCCACGTAAAACAACATAGCTCCAAAAATGGACCAATTCATCAGCCATCATCTTACACCTCAATTGTGTGTGCTTGTATGCGTGTGTGTGCCTGTGCCTGTGCCTGTGTGTGTGCGTGGTGAGATACCGGTCACGTCTATGTGTCTGTGCCAGTTTGTATCTGTAGGAAGAGGAACACTTTGATAGCACTAAAAGCATCTCCCAGTCAGGACATAGAGTGCAAGTTTTGTCTTTGGCATAATGTCATCAATGATGAGTGAGGAGTCATAGCAACAGACAAGATGGCAATTCATCATGTTGTTTTTCCTTTATGAAATGTCTTAAAATGTTACTTTTCAATTATGAGATTCTAAATTTCGGGCCAATATGATATGCAACCTCTTTCTTCTCCATCTATTACGACTGCAGAAAGTTGCCAAATGCATATTTGATCAATGGGGGACTAATTCAGCTCCACTGCTTAATTGTGTTAGATTAGGAGCTTTTAACAATTTATGAGATGCACTTTCAAACTCTTCAAGCCATAGAGGCTGAATTGTGCTTTAAATTGGTGGTAATGCTGCTTTAACAACTTACATGCTTTGACTTGTGCTGTTGTGTGTTGACAAAACTTCTCACTGCAAGTTCAAGAAATCATTTTCAGGTTTGAAATGACAAGCTCCCAGATTTAGCTGAAAATAGCTCAGTCAGTCAATTTTCCTTACAGAGAAAGCAAAATGACAGCCACTCCTGCACAGGGAGTTTTTTTTTTGTAACCCACAATTTCCAGCTCCGTAATTCTAAATTCTGCCTGAGTTGGTGTGGAAATTTTACAATTTTAGAGATTATTCCAAATGGTCACAAGAAATAAAAATGGTAATAATCATGGTTAGGTCAGCTGGCAAAACTGTCCAGTGGAGAACATCATGTATTACTCTGAGCTTGTTGCCCAAGCAAGTACTGCACAATTACAGTTCAAAGTCTCATTCTTTTTATTCTACATATAAAATTACAGAGATAATGATGTAAACTATGATATAGATTTGATCAGATTCTCACTTCAGTAACTTCATTACAAACTGCTTAACGAGGACAGCATTAAGTTGTCAAAATAATCCTGCATATCAAATCAAATGTAAATGTGTGAAATCCATGTCTGTCTCTGTTCAGTAAACCCTGGAGTGTAGTCATGTTCTGCATTCACATCTGTTCTCTCTATACACAGATCACCTCACATCAACGAAATTCAATTTGTGTTGTAACAAATCATAATAGAAGTTATCTCGAGACACTTTCTGAGCAGGTAGAGCTCCTCAACATTTGAACATTCAAACTCTATACGATTTACACACAGAGAACCATCTTTTCTTTCATTAGCAAGCACTTGGCAACGGCAAGGAAAAACTCCCCTTAAACGGGAAGAGACCTCGGGCAGACCCAGGCTGCAGGTGGCCAATCATCTGCAGGAGAAATGCCAAAATGATCCTCCAGGACCCTTCACACCCGACTCATAGACTGTTAGAACGCCTGCCTTCAAGCAGGTGTTTTTGGGCAATTAAATGATGGACCACCTGACATAGGAACAGCTATTACTCAGCTGCCATAAGTCACCTCAACAGTATTAGATGACAGTTAACAGTAAATGCTTAGCCAAGAACACTGCAGTCAACTTCAAAGCATTCCCACCCTATCAGTGCTGCTATTATTTATATTGTTATCTACAGTATATCGATATTCATACCAATATTTATAGTGTATATATTGCGTGTGTTTATATTTCTTCTGTATATAGATCCTCTCTTGTTTCTTTCTTTTTTTTCATCTTGTTCTATTCCTTGCACCGGAATTCAGCACCTTAGTTTCATTGCACAATTCAAATGCTGTAATGACAAAAGTAAATTGATTCCTCATTCCTGATCTGCCTTGACAGGTTTGGTTGAAAGGCAGAGTCAGGTGTAAAGATGCACAGCAGTAGTCGACAGTAGTGGCTTAATACATAAAATTTAGCATGCATCATGACGATCAGGAGCAGGACCCGGGTGTTTGGTAGTCCATCATCACTGGTCACGTTCAAGGTGCGGTTTGTGGGATAATTAAGCACAGAGCACAAAGACTCCAGGGAAGAGGCTGAATTAGTAAATGCATTAATGAGACTCGTATGCAGGTGAGAGACGAAGATCTTGACCAAACCAAGATGGCGGCCGTGAGGCATGCCCCGGTGCAAGCCATAGTATTTTAGAGAGAGGAGAGAGAGGGAGAAGAGAAGAAAACTCAGTGCAACGGGAGAAATCCCCCAGCAGTCTAATTGTAACTGCACAGCTTGTTCTGACTATGAGCTTCACCAAAACGGAACGTTTTAAGACCACTCTAAAAAGTGTGAATGTGAACAACAGAACAAAACTGAAGGATTGTTCAACAGATGAAGAGCCCAATAGTTGAAGGCACCGCACCCCATTCTTCTCTTACAGATTTTAAGAATCATTAGTAGCCCTGCTTTCGGGGATCGCAGAGTTCTGGTTGGCGGAAAAGGCACATCAAGCATCCAGATGTTGATAGCAAATGTAATGATATTGAGAGGAATATGAAAATGGATTATATAAAAGACAACTAGCACTTGATGCACTGGAGTGGAAGCTCAAAGGCTTTAAAAATAGATGAGCAGCTCAGCTTTCATAAGAGCCATTATGACATCAGAACAATTGCCATTGTCAAATCCTGTGGTCTTTATAACCACACGGTCAGAAACCACTGAAGCCAGCTCCAGAATGTGAGTTGGATTCCCTGCAAATGTATTCCAGGTACATTGGATCATTGTGGGAGTCTCAATGATATTGTGAAAGCCATCGTGACACATTCAATACGCACAGAAGTAGTCATTTATTGTCTATTAGCGCCATCTAGTGGCGAGAATAACGCAGGCGGAAGATATGCGTGGGCCCAGCAAGTATTCACAGACTGTCAGTTGTGGCGAGGTTTGGCCACAGAGAGGAGGTATGACAATGCCGAGAACAGAATGCTTCATAAAGTGCCCTTTGCGTGATTCCCCATATATAAACACAAATAAAGTTGTAGAGGACAAATTATGAGATCCGGGGTTCTGATGGTTAAAACTCTCTAATGTCCTCTGTTTTTCTGTAAATCACCTGTTATTGACGATTGACGACTCAATGCAGCCCAGACGTGAGTCATACAGCTCACACTCCACAGCTGCGTCCGACTCTCTGTCTTAAAAGAAACATTTACGCAGCTCAGTAGCGACAGAGCTTCCTAAAGCACCCGCATTCATTATTATATAATTATTATTATATACATAATAAGTCTTAAGACAGAATCATGACAGTCCGAGGTCTCTCTTGGATTCTATGGGTCCTACAGCTAGCTGATGCCTTCACAAGGAAAGTTAGCAGCCTAACAAAAAACACTTGTGGTGCCAGTTGTTTCAAATTAGTCATCCATCGGTACCTGTCTGCCTACCTGTTTGTTATTGACCCTGCTTGTGCTTAGACTCTTGTTTTGACGGTTGGATTTTGGAGTCAAATGCTTGGTTGGTCCTGTGAAATAAACCTGTGTTGCACCGATACCGATACTAGTAACGGGAGGGCCCCCGAAACGGCACTACAATGCTGCCATTTGTATCGGTGACTACTAACAAATAAGGCGCCAATGCCATTTACCGATATTACTCTGAGACTTGTCTTTCCCTTGCCCTACACTCACTGTTGTGATCACACGTGTTCAGTGCATGTCGTGCTAAGCTATCGTGTGGCCAGGAGCGGACGCCCTTAACAATAGCGGGACAGCTTTTTCGAGTTGAGGAAGAACAAACCAGCATGCTACATGAGCGGAAATGTCGGAGATTTGGAAATATTTCAACGTAGAAACTCCTGCGAATACAACAGCTACATGCAAGATTTGCGGTGTGAAAGTTGTGGGAGGTGGAACTGAAACGGCCAGTTTCAATACCTCCAACCCAATAAAACATTTTGAGAACGAAAACTGTGAACGGACACCAACAGTTTGAGGTGGTGGCAATTAGAAGGGGAATGGACCGCAGCAACGAACGCTAGTCAGCTCACTTCAGAGGAAGGACCAGTGGGACAAGAAGAGAGAAGCAGCAAGAAAGATGTTCGAGAAAATGACTGTGCTCTGTAACCTGTCCCTCTCCTTTGTAGACAACGTGGGATTCCGGCTTTTTATGGCTCACGCTGTGTCAAAATACGTCCCAAGCCACAAGTATATCACAGAGACTGCTGTCCCTGCACTCCAAAAGAAGGTAATGGATCATGTTTCAAGGAAGCTGGAGAAGGTGCAGACCAAACGCGTCACCTCTGATATCTGGAGCAGCGTCATCTCCCCGCTTTCCCTGCTTAGTTTAACTGCTCAGTGGGTGGACCCTGATTTGTTCAACCTGGAGAGCGTCGTGTTGCATGCAAATGAGTTTAAAGGATCCCACACGGAGGAAATAGCAGGAGCTATGGAGAATATGCTGCTTAACTGGAGCATCCCCCCAGTCAAATGTTACGTTAGCCCGCTTTTGTTTAGAATTTGCTATTTGCTCTTGTTTTTTCACTTGTCTTTCACTGGAACTTTTAAAAAAAATGTTCTTACCTCAGATAGGCCTTAATTGCTCTTAAGAATACCTAATGTGTATTATTTCTTTCTTAGATCTTCATTTCATTTCATTTAACTTGATTTAACTTAATTTGATTTAATATGATTTAATTCAATTTAGTTTAATTTAATTTAATTTAATTTAATTTAATTTAATTTAATTTAATTTAATTTAATTTAATTTAATTTAATTTAATTTCTTGTTGCACCACATTTTGTAAATACATTGAGAGTTTATTCACTTATTGTCATCCGTACGTGACGTTATGTTCAGCCGCACGTCGTCACTTAACCGCTGGCTGTCGACATGGTGCCCGCTTAATGACGTAGGCTTCATTGACAACTGGCACACTTTCTGGGGAAAACCTGGTCTGATTAGGAGAGACGGCATTCATCCCACTTTAGATGGTATAGCGCTTATGTCTAAAAATGTTGCCAAGTTTACATGGCGTTTAACTCATGGCGATCCAGAACTGAGACCAGGAAGCAGAGCTGCAGTCCTACACGACTCACTGCACCTCCATTGGAACAGTCACCCATCCAACACCACATAGAAACGATATCAGTCTGGCGTCAGCTGAAATCTTCCCTGCTTAAAACAAAGACAAGGGGAGTCACACATAGGAACTTAATCATAGCTCGCAACGCAATTGCTCCCACACGACGGGATACGCAAATTAAATGTGGATTACTTAAAATTAGATCTCTATCCTCTAAGGTCGTATTTGTCAATGATTTAATATCTGATTGCCATTTTGACATATTATGTCTTACTGAAACCTGGCTGCGGCCCAATGAGTACGTCAGCCTAAATGTCACCTAAATGTCCCAGTCACGCTAATACACACATTGCTCGAGACACTGGCCGAGGATGAGGAGTTGCATCCATCTTTAACTCAAGCCTCCAATTGAAACCCGGTCCCAAAGCACATCACAACTCTTTTGAAAGCCTTGTCCTTACTCTGTCGCACCCAACACGCAAAGCGTTCCAACCGATCCTGTATGTTCTTTGTGTACCGCCCCCCCGGGCCCTTACTCTGAGTTTCTAAGGGAGTTCTCAGAGTTCCTATCATCCCTAGTTGTCAAGACAGAAAAGGTGATTGTAGAAGGAGATTTTAACATTCCCGGACACACCCCACAGTGCCCAGAACCTCCAAGCACCACGGGCTCAACCCCAAAGCAGATCATCAGAGTATCGTCGGATATTGTGGCCTGCTGCCAACAAGGAGTCAGAGTGGCATCGGTTTGATGAAGATGTGGATACAGCCCTGGAAGTAACAGCCAAGGTTGATGTGGACCAGAGGCTCAAGACAGTGAGCACGTACACAATAAGTATTGCATCAGACAGGTTTGGCATCAAGGAACAATGTGCCACCAAGACTACATCTGCAGCATCAATTTGAAACCGGCGAGAGAACAAGTTTGCCCAACTCAGACAAGAGCTGAGGTTACTCAGGAGCAAGTACAGAAAGTCAAGAGATGATGAGAAGGCAGCCTTGGGCAGAACTGAGGGTTGTGGTAAGGGAAAGGCTACTCACTCTTCGACGAGCAGAGTGGCACAGGAAGAGAGGCAAGGAAAGGGCCCGCAAGCGCAGTGCCTTCATTGCAAATCCGTTTGGATTCACAAAGAAGCTGCTGGGAGAGAAACGCAGTGGTCAGCTCTCATGTCCGGAGGAGGACATCAACCGCTACATTAGGGACACCTACAGCGACGGCATGAGAGAGCAAGATCTTGGCCACTGTGAAGGCTGCACAATCTCTGTGTCCCTGTTTGCCCTGGCCATGAATATGCTTGTAAAGTCTACGGAAGTGGAGTGCAGAGGTCCTTTGTCCCAATCTGGCACCCGACAACCTCCGATTAGAGCATTCATGGATGACCTCACAGTAACCACAACATCAGTGCCCAGATGCAGATGGCTCCTTTAAGGACTTGATCGACTCATCAGTTGGGCAAGAATGAAGTTCAAGCCCGCTAAGTCCCGGTCGTTAGTCTTGAGGAAAGGAAAGGTATCCGACTGCTTCCGCTTCAGTTTGGGAGACACCACAATTCCATCTGTGTCAGAAAAGCCAGTGAAGAGCCTGGGCAAGCTATTCACCAGCGATCTGAAGGATACCGCTGCTCGTCAAGCTACCAGCGATAACCTCAACACCTGGCTATCAGCTGTGGACAAGTTGGGACTTCCCGGGAAGTTCAAGGCCTGGATCTATCAGCATGACATCCTGCCTCGTCTCCTCTGGCCGCTGCTGATGTATGAATTCCCCATGACTA
>OMPJ01039606.1:0-26452 GCA_900312935.1 Carapus acus | reverse complement strand
CGCCCCCACCACCCTCCCCATGCACAAAGACCTCCAACCAGGCAAAGATAACAGAGTCACTGATACGCTCCATCTACATGTTATGCACGCTGTGGGAAAACGAGAGACAGAACAGGGAGCGCACATATGTGCTCTACATGTGTGTGTGTATGTGTGTGATTCATACCAGACGCCAAGCTCGTTTAGCTTTCTTAATCCATTTTACAGGTATGCCCCCTTCATCAATGTCCATCGGCAGCTACTAATAAGGCCTCATACAATATGCGATATGCATGGCTTCACTATGGACAGTTTGGCGAGATCCATGCCGCCACCACATCTCCCACAATGCACCCCGCTGCTCAACTATGCTATACGGCTAGAGACAGAGAAAGAGAGAGAAAGGGAAAGAGAGAGAGAGAGGGTGAGAGTGGAGAGAGAGAGTGAGACAGATCATTAAGGGAGCCCAGAGATTAGACTGCAGCCAGCCATACTCAGCTAGCAGTGCACGCCCAGTAACCATGGCGACAAGTTTTAGTCCATTGTCTATGGATGAATATAGTTTCTCCACACCCTCACTTACGTCTGGTAGGGACCCCGGGGAAGAGAGGAGAAAGGAGTGGGAGTGAGGAGAGGGGCAAACAATTTCAGCAATGCATCATCATAACCGGTGAAGGTTGAGCAGGCTGACAACCGAAGCGAAGACGAGCCCAGTCTGAACCTCCCAGGAATGGAGGTTATGCGGTGGGATGAAATATTTAGATGAGTGGGAGAGATTAAAAAGCCAACTGGTGTGATGTGAGGCAGGAGTGACTACTTTTCCTGTCCAACACTGAGCCCGAGCATCAACCAGTAAACAGGCGCAATTTTGCAAATAGGGTTAGCGTCTGTGGAAACACGACCGCCTGTGGTAAAGGTCAGTTGAGAGAATGTCGGGTCTTGTGTGAATGTGGTTAAATTGCGAAAAATCTACTTTGCTTTTACAGATGCGATCACATTTGTTGGGATTCACAAAGCCCCCATCTGAGAAAAAACCTGCAACCTGTGCAAAGTAGCTGCTCTAGAAGTCCTTTCCACAGGTTGTAATTCCACATGGTACCATCCACTCCTTCTCACCAAGAGATAAAGGGTAAATATATCGTGTTGTGCCGCAGGAGAAAGGATAATTGAGAAGCCGAGCAAACTCCAAAGCCAATTTGATGTATCGATTTCCTTAAACCTCTGAAAAGACGAGGGTCAAAGCAGAGATCCTGTCACAGCATCCTCAGCCGGGAGCTGGATGTCAAATTGGTTGGGTTGAAGTTTACATTTACACTCCAGTGCCTCAGTTCCTGTGGACTTAACGCACAGTCAATACCACCGCGCACAAACAGGGCCCCATGGGTCCAAGCTCAACCGAGACCCGGCGAGCCAACCCGCACATGCTCAGTTAATTGGATTGCATGTACACAAGAAAATCCAGCTGCAGCCCCAAAGGGAATTGGCGTTTGATCTTGGATCACAATCTGGGCTGACCTGTGCTCTCAAAGGGTGCCATCAAGACTCTTACAGGGAAATCTTGGCATGATGTCCGCCAAAGTTCATCACAGAGGAGAGATGGAGTTGAAATTTGATTTATACCCAATAAGATCCCTGCAAAACCTCACGATTTTGGTACTAAATACAACTGCAAACTTTCACAATCTACTAGACAATTACAACTTTTAAATCAAACAAACCCAGTCAGTCTGCAATTGAAGTTCTTAAAGTTCCCCATAATACCTCATCCAGAATCTGGGTAGGAGATTTGTGTGTGTGTCTGGACAGACAGCCTTTTGCCCACGTTTCCCTCAGTGAGCACCGCAGGATTTGACTGTTGTTGACCCCAGAGTGTGTTGTGAATCTGACCCCATTCGGCTCTGATTCAGGGCAGAAAATCCGTCTGGGGTTCTGTGTTGTTATTCTATGCACACGAGTGTATTTCCTCCCACGGAGGCCGATCCGGCGGCACATTTTGAAACCTCAAAATATCAACTTTTGTCGCCATAAAGTCGCTGTGAAAGGGGCCAGATGGCAACTGAGGAAAGAACAAGTAGAGCTGTAACTCAGGACGGGCGCCAGCCAAACAATGCACCACACTCTCAAGATCCGGCCGTGCTGAGTCGGCATCCCCAACTCACCCTCAGACGGGGCAATAAGTTTCCTGACCGTGTTGTTTATGAATTTTAAGGGGCCCGAAATCAACTCTGAAATGTCACAGGCAGGGGGGATTTCTCAAATCTATAACCCCATCGGGGAGATATTCTCGATGTCATCCATCTTACGACTGAGGCTTAGGTGACGTCTAATAAAAGGTCTCCCTTCACAAGCAGAAATACACACACACACACACACACACACACACACACACACACACACACACACACATACACAAGCGTGTCTCCGCAGGTGTGATGGCAGGCATTGGTTGTTGACAGCTCAGTCAAAGTGTTCAAAAATCGAATAGAATACATTTGGCAATTACAACTTGCGAATAAAATGTCATTGAGGCTTACAAAGGCGTTGTGTAATGGGTTTCCCACTGCTCAGACAGATACTTTCAAGCTCTGCTGTGCTCTTGTTCAGCCATTTGGATCTCCGTGGTAAACACTCGCACACAGACCCAGACTTGGGAGGAGGAGAACCGTCTCTTTTTGGCCCTTTCAACTTGGCATCTGTTTAGGCAGCTATCGGGTTAAAAATGAGAAGTTGTCAAATTCATGCTGGTGAGCAACCAGGCGCAGAGAGGAGGGCTTTACTTTCTGCGCTCTGGGTTCATTTGAGGGTATGGACAGAAGGTATTACGTAAATCTCTGTCTGATTTTCCTTTTTAGAGAGAGGATTCGACTGCGTTGGCTAAAGAATGAGGTAGAGAGGGTGTGGGCTAATAATTAGGCATCACTGGGACTGATCCTCTGTGGTCTGCTGTTGGCTGTCAAAGCAGGGAGTCAACGTGGAGCCAATTGTGAGACCGTCCACTGGGACAGCGCCGGTGCTCCTAATGGGCCATCTGCTGCGGCTGGATCGGCTCTGAAATCTCGGTAAGTCAAGCGGATAACCAGGGGGTAGAATAAGCTGCGGCTTTTTGGAGGGAGTCAAAATTGGAATATTGGTCGGAATAATCAACAAGACGGAGCCAGTGGGCACATCACCCCTGACAGAGGACGAGGGGAAATATTTCCGGTAATCTCTTCACGATGATCTTAACTTTAATGGTTCGTTCCATACACACTTTCTGGGAATTCATTAAAATAAGCATCCCTCCAGGAGGGCCAATGCGTCTCTCCCCGAGCCTGAAATCTTTACACTTTGACGTTCACCGGTCCCGAACCTGCAAGGTTCAGTTTCTACTCTTTGACATGCTGCGTCACCATCTGTGCAGTTTCTAACCCCTAGAGAATACACAAAAACAAAGAAAACCAGTACTCAGGAGGTCTATGTTTCGCTCGCTAACACTTCAAAACAGCTCTGGAAGTCTGGAGTTAAACCAGAAATGCTCTGGTTTGTCGACGGCGGCTCTGTGTGTTGACCCTGCCGAGACCTGCCTGGATGAGGACACAACTACAAGACAAGAGTTGAAAACAGCAATAAACAAGCTGTGGATTACTCACAGGCAAATAAAGGCAGGCAAGAGCAGACGCAGGCAGGAATAACACCAGCCAACAATGAACCAGACTGTGCAAAAGCACATAGAAAAGCCGACAATAGACTGAGATAAATGCAAAAGAAAACTTGGAGATGACACAATGACCCAGAAATGGGATTCAATTACGTAAAAAAAATCACCCAGAGATGCGAGACGAGACATGAGAACGACTAGCTGTGGACAAGAGGACAAAGGACTGAAAAAGGAGGGAATGGGCAAAGCTAGCACCAAATTACTGCACATAATAGCACAAAGAGAAGCCAACAGGAGCAGCAGACCATGAGGTGACAAAGCACGACCCATTAGAGGAAAACTGGAGGAAACAAACCATTTGGGGGACGGGAAACTTGTAACGTGGGAGTCTGAGAAAATCATACGACAATAACAAAGATGAGCCGGGGACCTCAAGGCAACCAGACACAGCAGGAGGACACATCTGCACAAAGCAGGTGCAGATTGACAGGTGGAGGACAACCAGGAGACAGACACAAACACAACAGGAGACCTGAGGTGTGCGGCTTGAGGAGAGTCTCACAAAAATAGTCCAAAAGACAGAATCCTGACGGAGCTGTGGACCCTGGTGACTCAACACAGAGGAACACTAGCATTATATCTTTCGTTACATTATGCGAGACAATGATTCAAGGATAAAAAAATTCAGCTGCTCTCTCTCTCTCTGTCTCTTTCTCTCGCTCCCCCTCTCGAAACACAATCTCAAGTCAATGGTGTATTGTAAAGTGTAATGGTGACATTGATTCCCTGCCGTTTAAAACAATCAGCCTTAGCGGCATAGAGTCAAAAGACATCGAATGAATTGCAAATCTAATTTGCCACGTCCTCGGAGGGTTTTTTTTCTCCCCGGGCCTGAGCGGGGAGGACTTTTCCCTTGATGGTTTGACTCGGGTTACACAGTACTCATCATCTGTTTCATCATAACAAAGTTAGCAACCGTGGGAATAATCTGCGAGTTCTGCCTGTAGCTTTTTCTTTCTTTTACTCCCTCTCAAAGATGTCCTCCTGTTTCTTTGCAATGGTGGGAGGATTGTTTACAGAAAGGCCTGCCGGTTCTTTGGTGGAACGACCTCTGACGCTGAGAAAAAGCCTGGGCGAGATCTCACAGGTGGAGAAGCGACAGGGTTCGATTCATCCCTCCCACAAAGACAGGGCACCGAATGGTGTTTTCTCCAAGATACGACGTGACAGTTTAAGCTTTGAACTGACTCAGCGCCGCGTTGCATAGGTGAGCCGTGCCAACAGACGACAAAGGTCCGGACGGGAATGAGGTCGCAGCTCTGATATTTCAGGATAAAACGTATCTCGTCTTGGCTGGTGTGCTCCCGTGTTCCCGCAGAGGCGAAACCATGGGAGCAACACGTTCCTTCGCTGACACAATCAAACACTCCAATACGGAGCCTGCTGAAACGGGGAACATTCTCCATGCTACTGAAATCGATCATAATAAAAACGCCAAACGAGGCGAATGATGAAACCCGTGTGCACGCATGTGATTACAGGCCTCACGGTTTAGTCACAAACCGAAAAACGTTGAATAAAGACCGAACGCATTGACCATGATGGATGTCAGCACACCTCAGCATAATGACTCATTGACTTTTAGACTCGGTCTGTGATTTTTTTTTGATCACTTATTGATCGTGCAGGGCTCCTCTTGGCTGGTTTGAGGGCGTGAATACACTGACACAGTGAAACAATCATAAATCTCTTTGCTGCCAGATGGGGTTGTGGGGTTGATGGGGGTAGTTCTTTGTGAAGGACTACAGCTGTTTACACCCTCATCATTGGTGGGATCACCTCCTCTTTTCTTTTTTTTCTTGTCGTGGTTCAAGTACCACTGAGTCCTACAACATGTATTTGCTGGATGGGTACAAAGAACAAAACAATAATCTGATACTGTACCTGATTCATAAATATTTTTCTGTCAAAACTTGGCGGCAAGGTAAAAAAAAATGCTTAACCTAGGATTGTGGAAAAAAAGAAAATTAAAAAATCATAAATAAATAAATAAATAGATAAATAAATAAATAAATAGAAATATAAATATAAAAAAAGAAAAAAATATACACACACACACACACACATATATATAATAAAAAACAATAAATATATACGATAATAAATATATAAAATGAAAAATGAAAATAATAATGATCAAATAGTGGGATTGACTTGGAGTTACATTATGTTGTTTAGGTGTTCCCTTTATTTTTTGAGCAGTATACAATGACTGGGATTGCAAAACAAATTTTTGCATTTCACATTTGTTCCGTGTTTTGCCTCTTTAAGTCATGGTCAATAACATGTGTCTGGCCTCTGGCTCTGTAGTTACAGATATAAAGGACAGACACACATAGAAAAATATGCGTGTACATGCAGCATATACTTGCATAATATCAACCTTGCTGTGTACTTGTGTGTGAGCGTTTATATGCTCATAAATAAGCGTATATGTGGCAATTTGGAACAGACCCAGTAAGCAATGAGCAGCTCCAGCCGCTCATCTCCTCCTCATCGCCGTATGTCTTTCGCTTTTAATTAAAGATCAATCCATCCTTGCCAATACACCACGTTAACTCTGATAGGATCTTCTTCTTTCTCCTCTGGAGTCACTCTCTGTACTACGCCTACGAAAACTGAGGCCCAGAAAAAAAGGAAAAAAAAAGTTTTCTGACTCCGTTTGAAGTCTTCTATTTCTATAACCCACTCAAGCTCCAGTGGATGTTGGTAGAACTCCCACACCTTCGGTCCAAAGACACGCCGGCAAACCTCACACGGGGATCGGCAGATATCTGAAGGAATCATGGCTGGCACGCTCGCCTTTCACAAACACAATGCGTCCTCCGTCACACATGCATGCATCTAAATGTACACATCAGGCTCCGTGAATGGTGATCGCGGTCGCGGCTTATGCGTGTACACGCAGATACGCTGTGTTAAACCCGAAGAAGCGGCACAATTTATCTTTCCCCCGCCTCTCTGGCTCAAAACGGAGGCAATAAAAGCCGAGTGGAAATGGGACGTGACCTCACTCGGCTGCTCTCTTCCTCCATTCTCTATCTTTTGTCCCCTCTTCACCCTGCCTGCGTCCCACCTCGCGGGCAAATCCATTAACCTGATGTTGGCTGTAGATTGGAGCTGCGTTCGCGAGTCCTTATCGTCACTTTCTTTGAGTTACAGTTGCATCCACATCGCTTCGTTTCGCCCGCAGGAGGTTGCTTTTGCAGCCGGGCGACGTTCATCGAGATGATGACATGTTTATTTTTTATCTCGGTGGGAGACCAGATCGCACTTTAATGGAACTGTTGAAACGCCGTAAATGGAGTCCGCTGAGTGGAGGCGGACATGATGTGTTGGTGGTGCTCACGGTCTTGGGTTTGCTTTGCATTTATTTCCCCACCTCACTGCAACATACTTTGACATGTTCAGGTTAACGCGTACGTTTTTCTTATGTGTTAGATGAAGAACCAAAATTCAAGATGCACACATGAATACACACACATAGTGCAGAATAAGTTCAACCTCTGCATTTAACCGTTTGGCGGACAGAGACATTTTTATTCCAATACATGCAGATGACAAATCCAGAAGTGAGAGAGAGCAGAGGGGTTTGGCACCCAGGGGGCAAATGAAGGGGTTCGATAACTTGCGGCCACACTTTGTGTTTCTTTGTGGACCGTGCTAAACTCCTTAAAAAACAATCCCAATGACAAGGACGGGATTTGAACCAGTGCGTGCAGAGCACGACAGATTAGCAGCCCACCGCCACTCGGCCACCACGACATTGACTTGAGTTGCTTAACCAGCGGGCCACACTGGTTGGCACATTTTGGAAGACGGGGTGAAAGTAAAGGGTTTTACAAGGTGGTGCTAGAAGTGTTAAAAGCATTCGGAGTGCAGGGTGGGGGGAGAGATGCATGCAGTCTTTGGGACTCTGTTGAAATGATTTCATGGACAGGATGATAAAGCCTTAACACACCATGACGTACGCCTGTATGCTGCCCAGGGGCCATATTTTACCCACGTCTGCATTGGCTATCAACAAATAATGGTGACCTGTAATTAACTGAAACTACATTCAAGAACACAGGTGTCAAACTGAAGGCCAAATGGTGGCAGACTGCGTCATTTTATTTGGCCTGAGGGTGGTTGAATGATTGTTTGAATATACTGTAAGTCTGTCTCTCATTCAAGTGTTTATGGACCCACAAACCACATCTTCCACAATGCATGTGAATGACCTTACTCGCACAGGAACGGCCTGTGTGCCCCGAGTAGTGTCTCCTCCTGCACTTAAACTCTCCTCTCATGTCTGTCTCACTTAGGCTCTTCCCACTAGCCTGCCCTATGGAGGCCATTAGTCAGTAAGAATCGATAAATAAGTCACATCGGTGTATAAGCGGCAGGGTTAACAGCGTGAGAAGAAAGTCGTGGCTTATAGTCTGAATTTCATGGTAAGTCAGGTCTCTTTGCCTGATGAATTACAACGAAATACGTCCCAATAACAGAGCAAAGGTCATATCTTTACATCTACGCAATTGCAAATGTAGTACTTGCAAGTTTAAGAAGTAGTACCTCTAAGTACTCAATGTTAGATATATAAAAATCTGGAAATATCCCACTGACAAAATGTGACGCTTAAGCTGAGATTCGAACCAGCGCAACATTGTGTTTTTTCTGAGTTTTGGTGCAATTAGCCGCTTCACAGGACCTAATACTGTGGGTCACTGCTTCATTATTCATAATGAGGCTGCAAACACAAAACAGCGACCTAGAAATTCATAATTAATAGATGTAAACATGCATGATTAGCCATGTCCTGTTTCTACACCCCCATCTTCCTCCACCCTGCCAAACACGCCAGGATCCATCCAGCTCCAGGACTCTGCCACGTTTTCCTGTTTAGTTTCAGACACGCAGTGAATTCCAGAGGAGTGAGGAAAAACACACAAGTGTTTCACTCCTGTAATTACACCGCGTTGGTAATTTGTTGTTTTCAGACCGGTCATCTCCATGGTGATGGTGTCCTCCACGAGGCTCGCTGCCCTCCGAGGCGCTCGATTGTACGTTTCAAGCAGTGCGACGGCCGTCTGTGGTAATTATACACTATTAGAAAAATACCCATCGCGCAAAGTGAAAGGCAGGTGTGATGCAACCCTCCACAGCACCACAGGGTAAAGGGTCTTTTGTTGTGTTTCTTTGGATAATCATCTGCCACATTTCTGATATATTCTTGTGGTGTGCGCGAGGGACAGACGGCAGAGGGACGGAGGGACGGAGGGTCAGAGAGCAGCAGGGCCAGAGGATAAATGTCGATCTCTGTAAATCTAAAGCATCAGATTTGAAGGTCAGGGGACAAAGCAGCAAAGTGTTTTTTCTTTTTTTTCCCCCTCTCTGTCTCTTTCAGTGTCACTCCACTCTGGCAAAGTGGCGAACCGCGAGGACTGAGAGACAAACGCCTGGACAAGAAGATGCTTCCATTAATAGCGCGGCGTTCACGAAAACAGAGAGAGCCGAGCTGACATTGAAACAGGTCACTGCGCTGAAACGGTCCATCGTTTCACAAACGTGTTAGCGAAGGCAATGATTCATTTCATGATCCTCTCGCTGCTCATCAACAAATCAAATAAGAAAAATCATGCGCATGACAGCTTGCACAAATATTACCAAAATGCGCCAGCCATTATTTTCAACGCTTCAGCTGAAGATGAATTTATTGTACTGATTGTTGCATTATGTACACACACGTTTTTGTGCAGCTATGGAGCATGTGCAGAGACCTGGACAGAGCTGCACACCTTATTTAAATTCAAATGTTCTGTATCATCAGATTGATGGATCATTAAGTATCTACCTACCTAATGACCCTACCTAAACCCTGGATAGGGCTTTTCAGGGTGTACAAAATTAGACTTTAAAGGGCTGTCGCTCAAACGTCCATCAACGCCTCCAAAGCGTCAGCGCTTTAATTTCCTCGGCACAGGTGTCGTCCACGAGCCTCCCGGCACAGCTCATTAGCTGGGGTGGGTGTGCGATGCTTTGGCAAATCTAGGCGGCTTTATTTACATTTCCATATGCTGAAAGCACTCATAGATGGACCGCTTGACATTTGGAGACAAAGCGCCGTGGGCGGCAGCGCTTTGATACAAATGCAATGTTCTGACAAAGCCTGTATAGAAATCTGTTCTGTGACTCAAATCATGGAGCCATTAGGCATCCATACGGACACATCCAGTAACAGTGTGTCTCGTTATATTGATGCTGCACACCTGAGTAAACACAGGTGTGGTTTGGTTGATGTACAAATTGTGGAAAGACTGTTGTCCAGGTTGGGGGGATGGGACAGGTAAGGAGGTCAAACAAACATGGGGTTCATGGTTCAATGGGAGGTGAAAGTGTCCTCGCAGCATGTGCTGACCCCAAGACATGATTATGTCCCTTAAGGATTAAAAAAGTATTCAAACTCAAACATGCTGAAAGCAATGACGCGTGGCGAGGGTGGCCAGTGAGGCATCAAATTCATCACAATCACATTTCCAAACATATGAACCCTACATAGTAGCTTGTTTAAAATTATCCTGGGGGTTGTTATACCTCAAAATCTTTATAAAGAAAAATTTTAATATATTCATAATCCATGATTTCCTCATTAAACATATTTGTGACAGTAGGCAATATTTTTCTTTATTTGGGCTTTCATTCATTTTGCGAAAATTTGCAATATTTGAAAATTGGAATTGGGGTCAAAAAATAAGCCCACTCGTGGAAAATTGCGGGTATTGGTAGGTTGTGCATCCAAAGGTTAGAAATAGCTTGAAAGCGCAAGTCTCAGGATTGATATAATCCTTCAACATTTTTTTTCTTTTTTCTTTTTTCTTTCCATGATGGCAGGTGAGGCAGAGCCTCTCCTGCCTCCCCTGACAGAACGTCAGTGCTCTACAGCGTACATGTCGACAATGATGTGATTTTATCAGCATGGACACTAAATCTCTTCTCCTATACGCCACATTGCTTCTGATCGACTCCTACAGCGTTTCAGTCCTCCTTCTCCACCTCCTCCTCCTCCTCCTCCCCATATTTTGCTCCCAAACTCCTCCCAGCAGGTGGTCGCGGCAATGAGCGGGTGCACAGGCGGCTCACGTGCGAGCGGATGGGTTCCGTCGCGATCCATGTGCGTTTGATTTCTCTGCGGGCAGCGAGTCTGATGTGGGTGGTCCGCACGAGGCTTATTATCTGGCAATACACAAAGGAGCGAGGGAGCGTCACTAGCTCAGAGCTTCTCCCTCCTGGTGGACTTATTGTTCGTGTAAGACGGGCGCGATTGGACGGTTACAGCGCAACGTGGCAGGAATAATTGCAGCGATTGTTTCAGACTGTAAATGTCAAGTCGTCCCTCTGCCAAGGAAGTAAGTCTTCCGGGAATACAAATGTCTCTGATTAGATAACAAAGCCAAAAGTCATCTCCATGTCCTCAGAAAATAACTTTTTTTTTCTTCTTTTTCAGCCCTGGTTACAGTCTGCCGGCTGTTTTCCCTCAAGCTTCGCTTAATACCCTATTAGGGCAGGATACGATCGATGGCGTTTGAGTTAATAATTGGATTTCTGTGGTCTTTCACCTGAAGCGGGAGAGAGAGAGAATGAAGCACGAGCGCAGTCGCCCAGCTCAACTTACTTCTATTTGCATTGTAATTAGATCCTCCGACTGATAACCCCTGACTCTGATACCTGCGGAGGGGTCGATAAGGCTAATTACCACAGGCCACCCAAGGCATTAAGTACAAGTCTCACTGGAGATTGCTTTAAGTGTGTGTTTGTGTGTGTTTGTGTGTGTGTGTGGCCTTGCCCGTATCGCCGCTGCAATCACATTACTCCTGCCCATCCGCTCAGCTCCCTGTCAGAGTGTCTCAGCGGAGCGTGAACACGGCGTAATAAAGCCGCAGCCTGGAGACTTGAGGGTCTAAATTTGGTGTCTCTGACAATGGAAGGTCGAGCCGGGTTGATAAGGTGGACGCGCAACCACAAACAAGTCCATCCCCAAAAAGCTGCACAGAGACGATACCAGTACGTTATTCTTGCGGCTTCGCGGCTCCTTGATGACCTCGCAAAGTTTGTTAATCTGCTCCTTAATGCGGTGATTAATGCCGGGAATGCGTTTGAAAGTTATCACGCTTGTATCCGTGAAGCCTCTTTATTAATACGACATTGTTTGTTTACTCCAACGTGGCAGCCGGACTGTTAATGTGCCTGGGATTAAATAATGGGATTGTAAATAATTTAGCAGAATTAACTTCTTTGAGCTTGTAGTTTGTATGTGTGCTAGTGGGTTTATTCTGTTTTTGCAAATTCCGTGTTGATGCGATAGACATCTATAACATCTGTAACATCAATTTTTATCTATTCATTGCTGACATAAAGAGGAATCTCAGAGGATGGTGGACAGAAACCCCCCAAGACGATAAAAACAGGTGTTTATCATTCATTTTTAGGAGGACGTTTTGCTTCACTGAGTTCTAGGTAATGTTCATCATGGTTATGGATATTTACTCGGTAATGAGGTCATATTTTTCACATGAGGTACGATAATGGCGTGTACATGATTGTGTTGCTCCAGCCGCTGGGGTGGCAATGGCGGAGCCTCAAGGTCACAAGGGGTTTCAGTTAAATCACGATTAAAGCTTTGCCACCCATCAGTCAGTGTAATGAGTGCTCATCGCATCTTTTCTGGATCAATAACGGGGCATAATCATCTCATCCAGCAGCTCCGGCCTCAGCGTGTCTTCAGCATGATGCCATAATTACTAGTTCCGAGTTGTCGGGTCTGCTCGATCCTCTCACCGTAATTGGGTTGGCTTGGAAATAACAAGAGTGCCAAACTTTGTAAGGTGCTCAGTCCTGCCAAAACAAACTCAAGTCAGCACGGTCCACTTAGCGGACGGTACTTTTTGTGCTTGTGTCTGACAGGATGAATGGGAAAAACGCAGTAGGTGCGGTAGAAAAGAATCAATTGCATATTTCAGATAGTAGGCAAATATCTAGAAAGTTGTAGGAAGTTAGCAGTTTGGGTTTAGCTACATTTAGCGAGAAAGAATCTGCAGGAGTGCGTTTTCTAAAGCAAAGTTCTCTAGAGGTACGCCTCTGCTCGACGGGCTCTCAGGAACCTGTCTCAACCTCATTTCTGTTGGCAGTAATGGCGCGGACGCCACTTGTGACATTAAAAAGCAAAAGAGTCCATTTGTTTGAAAGGAAAGTCACTGTAATTAAGGTTTTAAAAGCTTGTTGTTAATCCACCCACGCCGACGCAACATCCTTAGAGGGCCTTTGTTGACGTAGCGTGAGAGCACCCTGACTGTAAATATTTGTGCTATAAATCGGATAGCCAGAAGGACATGCGAGGCAAGGGCGGCTAGCCCCCTTCTTTAAAGAGCCTTTTTAAAAAAGATAATGAGGTTGCTGTTGTAATAAAAGACGTTTTGGTGGTGCAAACAGCCAGATTTATAACCTCATTTGGCTTTGAATAGCAACACCAGCGTGAAACGAACACAGACGAAGCTCTGCTGGACCATCTCAGCCTGCATCGACCACAATGTCCCCCTCAGAACCAGGTGCACCCGAGGTGTGAAAAAGTATCCCGACAGTATCTGAACGGAAACATTAAAGCGCACCTCCGCTCCCACAGCTGCCCCAAGCTATGACTGACGGATCGACTTTCCCGCGCGGTTGGAGAGGCCCGTGGTGCATCTTATGGTTGACTGGAGCTTAGCTAGAGAGGAAACACATCATTGTGGTGGAGATGATTGTGCCACAGGACGTTAGGGAGTCAAGAGTTCCAGCAACGCCAGTGACTGGCCAGTCCTCCTTGTGGTTTCATCTCGGGAATAATTTGACGTCTGTTCCACTTGTTTTTGGTTCCCCCCAAATAAGTTCAACAAAACTTCAAGAACTGTTGACATCGAACTGGATGGATGTAAGTCCAGACACCTGGTGCACCAATGATGGAATCTGAATCCCTCAAAAAATACAACATATTTTCTGATGCATTTTTTATAGTAGAGGTTCTATGAAGGGATGTCCGATATTGGCTTTTTTGCCGATATCCGATAGGCCGATATTCCGATATTGTCCAACTCTTAATTTACCGATACCGATAAAAGCCGATACCGATATATGCGCCGGTAAACGCTTCAGGAGCGCATAGGCACTATTTCAGTGTAACGCAAGCATTATTGTATTTTTATCGGTTTTTATTTTATCGGTTTTAAAGCAAAAAAATCCGATACCGATATTTCATTTTTATGCTAATATCGGGCCAATAATATCGGTGGGCCAATATTATCGGACATGTCCAGTTCTATGGATTCGAAATGACTATCAAAGTATCTCAACTGCTTTCAGTCGTTGTTTGACCATACACTAACTAATAGCACAATAACTTAACGCTAATACTTCAAGCTAGCCTGCATCAGTGCAACAACAGCCCCTTTTGGTATGGTGGTTAGCATGGCTGCCTTCCAAGCAGGTCACCCAGGTAGTTTATAAAGTTTATAAAGGTCTAAAAATGGAGGAAAATGTCTGTGACTGATCTTGATGGTGCCTTTGTCTCGCTACTCATGAGTACAAACAGTGGCTTAAATGTTGAGTTCTGTTCCACTAATGATCACTTTGTGCACATCAGAGCCAATCAGCGGTGGGAATTATGCGGTCTTAGACGTAATATGAGCGTGCGTGCTCGTGTGTGTGACAACCTCTCAAGTAAAAAGCCTGAAACTGCCCCTGTAGCGGCTGAGGAAATGGGGATACCTGTCAGAATTTAATTGCAGGCTTTTATGGTTGTGAGAGGGAGAACATGTCTCATTAGGTTTCAGACTCACAAACTGAGAGTTCCACGCCAATATGAACCCTGGGAGCTTTTTTTTTTTTCTGTGGTATTATTCTCAGCAGCCCAACATTTTGATGAGACATCCAATAAAAAATAACAGCGTATGAAGAATCAGGCGGGGTTCCGATGCGAGGCAATTTTGATTCAGCTTTTGTCAATTGCTGGGAGCTCCTTTGTGTCACTCAAGCCGCAATTATCCACACAGAGGTTTTCGGTGGTTGCAGCCGGCGAAACGGACAAACATACGCTTTGGTGAGAGGGGTCCGTGAAAATAGGCTGGTTTGTTGGTGTAAATGGGTGTAATTTGTGTCAAGGCTGCAGGTTTCCAGGGGTAAACTGAAGCGTAGACCGACGGGAATAAATAAAGAAAGACAGAAAGAGAGATAGAGAGATCCTGTTAACTCAGCCTGCGTCTGTGGTCTGTGTTTGGATGTGCGAGTGTGCCAATATGTGCCGAAACACACACACACACACTCACACTCACGCACACACACACACGTGCGTGCATGCATTCGTCCCCACACAAAGAGCAGCACCTGGCTCTCCATCAGAACCCGGGGCTCCCGGCACTCACACATTCATCCATTTCATTGCCATCAAATCAAAAGAATACATATCAACACACCCTCTCCCTCTCTGTCTCTCTCTCTCTCACACACACACACACACACGCACACACACACTGACACCCATCTGCATCTCAAGGGAACAGTAGTCTTAGCAACAGGAAAGTTGCCAAGTTTATTTTCTCTTTATCTTATTCCCTCGCTTTTAATTCTCTGTCTCTTTCCCTCCCTCTCCCTCTCTTTCTACCATCTCCTCTCTCCGTTTTAGATGACGAGCAGGCGCTCACAGGTCAGTAACAGAGTCGGCTGCCGGCGGCGAGAGGTTTCGCTCTAATTTGCCGTGGCACCGACTTTACCGGGCGGATTAGTTTGAAACCCCCCCGAGTCAACACGACTGTGTTGGCGTTCACACTCGGCGCCAAATCCCCTCACGGGAATTCGGTTCGTGCCGGGACAGAGTCACTCCCTGTGCACTCCCAGATTAAAAGCACCTGTGCAGAACAGTCAGATGCATCCGATAAATATCTGCGGGTCACGGCGTTTGGCTCTCTGACATTCTTTCCATTCCATTTGATGCTGTCTGGCACTCCGGCCTGTATTTCCGCTGACATATTCAGACGTTCTTGCATCTGACTACAAAATAAAGAAACAAACAAAAAAAAAAACCCTCTCACTCCCCCGCATGAGTCGTTTTGAGCATCTTTGAATCTTTGCAGCTGCGTGCTCTGTTGCAGCTCTTGTCCATCTCACTCCGCAGCGTCAGCAAACCTCGGCCAAGCGGTTACCGAATCCTGCAGCCTCGCCGGAACGGCCGCTGACCGACCGCATACGATCTGTAATTAATTCGAGCTGAGCCCACCAATCCGTGTGACGGCGGCGTGAGAGTGAGTGTGTGTGTGTGTGTGAGGTGGAGTGCCGGGGGGGGTTTGCGCTTTGACGGATGCATATTGTACTTAAGCATTATTAGCGTTAGCGGTGCCATTATGAATCTGCTGGATGCTGAGGCAGTGAAACGCGCTGATGAAAACAACCCACACAGAGGGCAGCGGAGACTGGTGCCACCAGTGAGACCATTCTGCTGCCAGACACTTTTTCTCAGAGACACACAGACGCCGGCGTGAGCCGAATCGCTGACCACGGGCAAATTTGAAATTAGCACGGAAAAGGACGACAGTTCATAAACCGGATTCTTTCTGTAAACTGCTGTGACAGGTCTGGACTGAGCGCTAACGTCAGCTATTTGCCGTTCTTTGAGGGTCGTTGTCTGTCGCTCGGCACGTCTGGGCGCGTCGGGGTGTTTGTCCCCGTGTGATCGGTTGCGACTCGCCGTCTTTTTGTATCGTCGCAGCAGGACTCCGCCGCCTCTCTGCCGGTAAACATGTTGTGTCGCTTAATTAGTGATATGAGACGCACACAGCGGTGGCAGGAGGCAATTATGATGTTTATACGGCTGAGTGAGTGGCACACAAACTCACACACACACATACACAATGGCCTTGGCTGCCAATCCCTCCTCTTGTTCCAATCCAGCTAAGTTAATTCTTTCTGCTCTATTTTGTCTCCGCATTCGCGCCAAATACTTGCAACGGTTTTGTTTTTTTCTTTTTAATGCTCTTGCTGCCGCAGTGTTTACTTCACCTCATCTGTTGCCTCTGCTGTCGTTCTTCCACATCACTCCCTTGCGGAGGTTTCAGTGGTGTCAGAGCCAGTGCCTTTTTTTCTCTTTCTCTTTTTTTCAAAAGTCAGGATGTGTTGACGTTGAAATGACAGAAACTTTGGGTTCTCCGCTGTAGAGAGACAGACTTCACTCTTCACTTCGCTACTTTGCCGGCAGGTGTCTCATTGAAAACCCATGGCCACCTCATTCTCTCGCTATTCTTGCTGAAGCAGCTGACAGATGCATGCCTGTTTCCTGCAGCCAGGACGGTCTAGGATATAGGATATAGGATATAGGATGTAGAATATGAATCTCCGCTGCTTTCAATTGGGAGAGGAAGTTAAGACCATGCATCGCAAATTCAAAGCCACAGCAGCTCAAAGAGCAGGACCTTAACTGTAAAATGAAGGTGAGAACTAAACTGGAAAGAAAGAACAGTGGAATATTCCAGATATTTCAGTACAATTGCAGTGTGTTAAGAGAGTATCGGATAACGGGTACAAACCCCTCTTTGAGGTGCAATTCCACTATGGCACAGTACAAGAAATGTGCAGTGAGGCTCAAGGATGGTGAGGCACATCATCAAAATCCGAACACCTGTAGCATGAAGCATGTCCCCCATTGTTGTTTTTCATTGATTCCGTGGTGTCGCTTTCATTGGGTCCTTATTGTGGTGTGTGTGCACAACGTTGACTCCTTGATTGAGTTCACTCAAGCATTCTGCTGTTCTGGAACTGTAACGCTTACGTTGTGTTTGTCTTATTCTTGAGTTCGGATTTAAACTTGGAGTTAGTCGAACCCACTTCTTTGAAACAGGGCCAACAGGTGTTTAATGTGAGAAATGTTTGATTTTACAATAGAAAATCCCTTCTAAAATTATTCATCCCCATACCTTTTAACCCCCTTTAAGCATGTTTATGTTGTTCCACCACCTGAGGCTGTTGTCATTCTCACACTTTAGGAAAACGGTGATCAAACATCTGACGTGATTATCAGGCTGTGTTACCCCAGGTTGCAATACCTTGTTGACGCCGACTTCAGACGGACGTGCGTGTGTTTACTTCCACAGACGAGACTTTCATCATCACAGCGCTTCACTATTTCTGCCAAAGCACAAAATTTAACCCAGGCAGTCAAATCTCCCCAACGGCAAACAATGGGAGATCCGGCTCTGTAGATATTGACACCCGCAAATCAATAATAATCAGCGTCCCTGCAGGGGAAAAAAAGGCGGGGGGGGAGAGAACAACGATAAGCGAAGGAATGTTTGATTCAAATTGGCATGCCCAGGCTGCATAAGAACAGATATACAGTACACCAACAAACACACAACCGCAATTTGTGAAACGAAAGAAAGAAAATCCTGGGTTATCACCAGATTAGTCCCAAAAGCTTCACTGTCAACATCTTAGAGTGAGTGTGAGTGAGAGGAGTGTGTGTGACGACACGGGCTCTTAAGGTCGACCTGGTCAATAATGATCCGTAGATGCCCAGCATGCCTCCATTGAAAACGGCGGAGATAAGCCGGCGTCCAACCTGCGCCGAGCTACGGGCAAAGGTCACCGCAAAGGTCACTAGCGGACGGATGACAGAAAAGGTTTTCCCAGGGATGAATAGAGCTGATGGCATCTGGTCGCTCTTGTGTCCGGCCTATAATTTGTGTGGGAACGTTTTGACACTACACGGGTTCGGGTTCGCTATACAGACCCTGAGTTTCGCCTTACCAGCAGTGGATGCTACCGGCTGTCGATCAATATAATCAATCCAAACAGATCAGTGAAATGCAATTGAAAGTGCACAACTTCCCCAACAGCTGGTGTGTTCACAAAAATCTTAGTGCGGAAGTACCTTGACGTAGGTGCAACTCAGCATACAAGACGATTTGAAGCTACAAGAAACATGAAGTTCAGCATCGGAAGAATCATTCAAGGCTCGTCATGGGTGGTTTGAGAACTTTAAGAAGAGAACCAACATCCACTGGGTGGTGAGGCATGGAGAAGCATCTGGTGCAGACGTTAAGGTGGCGGAAGGATACATCACACGTTTGGCTGTAGGCGTTGGGAGGAAGACTATGTTCACAACAGGTGTTTCCCTGAGACCAAACTAGATTATTTTTGAAAAAAATGGCTGGAACCGATTTGAATTATTCCAGTCATTTCAGATAAAGAAATTGTTTGAGATACCAGCAGATTTGACGTACAGGCTTGGTCACAAAACAAATTAAACTTTTATCTGAAGGTACTACTGTATACTTGCTTGTACACTCGCAGACCGTGCTTTACTATTTGCTTGTATCTTGAGCATTAAGTCACGGTGGCATTGAAAGAAAAACAGGCTGATGGAAAAAATAAACAATCCTCAAGAGCAGCCTAACAATCTTCGCTCTGAGTGCCGATCCTCCCCTTGAACGAGGAACGTTAATGGCCAGACTGATTTTACCGTCGCTCCGTCTATCACCGCTTAATCACCCAAACACAGACGCCCGCCGGTGGTCTGCGGAAAACTAGCGTTGCATATTAAAAACAATCCCAGGAATAAGTCACAGAGAACATTTGGTGCGTGCTGCAGCGTTTTTTGCCCTCTGCAGTCTGCACAAAAAGCAACTTCACGGTTGGATGGCGGAGGTTGGCGGTTCCCTCCCATTGGGGTCGTGACCAATGTACCACATTGAGAAAAACGTAACAGGTAGTTGTAGAACATTGTGGTTTGTTGACGCTGCTGTTGATCTGTTTTTGGGTCCACTGCGGCCCAAGTCGAGCAAATGCAGCTTCTCATGGATGTGTGTGAGAATTCCATATGTCTTGGGGGTCAGGAATGCGAGGTTTGAGCGGGAGGGAAGCAGCACCGGGGAATGATGGACGGCGTGCCGCTCGCTGCGCCTGCATCATTTGGCAGGATTAGTAGCATCTCTCAGGCTCCGTGGGGGGTCCGTCCATTACCCGGGACCATTTACATTTACATTTACATGCTCTTCATTCCCTCTTGCCAGCTACGCGACGCCTCTGCGCATCAAATGACAGAAATGCACCGCAGCAGCGGCGCCGTCATGCCCAAAGAGTGAAAACTAAGTCATGCAGAATCCTGCTGGTACTATGACGATATCAATTACTTCATTGGACACTGAGTTTGCTTTTCTTTTTCATCATCAGCTGGTGAATAATGTGTGAATGAAGGAGCCACGTGGCCTCTGTCAAATTTGCAATTTGGATCTGCACCAAAACCGAGCTGACCGCGGCGACCCATATTATTCTTCCCAGGCACATCATGGCACGCACGTGAGCCCAGCGGCCTGCAGGGGGCTGGACTTGCTCCGCCGCCAGATTAGAATTAATTGCTTTCGGCTGCTGTCCCAGGTTGCCGGGAGCGTTGTGGAGAAACAGGTGAAAGCGGTTGAAGCTAATCAACAGGATCACGACTCAAACAGGACACAACAGAGCAAAGCTGAAAACTCAGAGAGGAGTCGATCAAGGTGTCGCTCTAAAAAGACTAGAAGAGGAAAAATCAATATATTAGATTAACCAAATATGAGTAATTAGTATTGTAAAGGCTGATTCTGATTGCATAAAAATAACAGAAATACCAATATTGTGATGGTGGGGTTCATAAATATTCCTTTCAGAATCAGGACTGACAATCAGAAACACTTAGAAACAAAGCTGGCGTGTTTTCGGTGAGAAATAAATTAATTGTTTTGGATAAATGACGGTACAAACCCGGGAAAAAGTTTCATCTCTGGTTTCACTCACAAAGTTATTCATAATTTCTGAATACTTTGGCACGTTTATTGGCGTTTATGCGCCGGAGCTCTGCGACGTGGCTCGTCAGTGGCCGTATCTTATCTTATCGCCTGTGTCGAGCGAAAACACTTGAACCCTGAAAACCTAATAAGCATAATTTGCACATTTGTCTCCCCTTGTTCAATAACTGCTGAGCCCCTTCCGAGAAAAGGTCACCTTAGTTTGGTGTCTGATGATGAGACCAAATGTCACCTCAGCTCCTTCGAGACATCTGGGAGAAAGGCTGTGAGGGTTTTATATGTATACACATATAAATAATCAGCCCCTGTGATCTCTGGTGTTGAATAGAATGAATAAAGGTGCATCTGGTGGTCCAGACCTGCTGCCAGGACTCGACCCGATCAATTTTGATTACCGTGGAGCCTCCAGGAGAACACGCGAGTAATAGCAATTGAAGCAGAGGGGACGGCCTCGCCACCTTCACACACCCAGGCAGCCGCGGCTCAGGCTCAAAGGGAGGACCGGGGGGGTGCGTTGGAGGGGTCTGGGGAGTATGAACACCTGTGTTACATAATCATCAAAGCCTCCCCCACCCTGAAAATCTGAATCTAAGTGTGACGCTGCCCCAGAGCTCGGAGCGACGGAGGGAGTGGGAAGAAAAAAGGGCAGAGCGAGATTTCCATAAGGCCGAGAGCGATTATATTAGGAGGACTTCAGAGACGGAAGGGTGGCGTTTTTTCTGGAAGCAGAGGTTTGGATTTGGGGAGGAAGGATCCAACCTTCGCCTCCCTCATCAAAGGTGAGTATAACGGGAGGTGACGTGAGGAAGGAGGGAAGGCGAGGGAGGATGGAGAGAAGGAGGGAGAGCACCGACTAGATGTGCAGTGGAGGGAAACTGTGGATGTTCCATTTCACACGGGCGTGCAGGCCGGCTGTGGATTCTCTCTCGTGTCCTCTTACCTTGATGAAAACAGCACCATCTGTGCGAGCCGACGCGAGCTGCCAGCCAGTTGTTGGTAAGTGGGAACACGCGGCCGCAGACGCACTTAAAAATGTATTTTACATCGCAGAAAAACCATGTATTTGCATAACCGAAAATGAATAAATCATCTTATCAAAACACCATATGCACCACAGGCTGACTGGAGCCATCGGAAAAGGTGGAGGTTCCGACGCTTTCATGTGCCAGTGCAGGAAAAGGGACAAAAATGTTTTTAGTATACAAGAAAGCACCAGAGTGAGCATTTTTACAATAAGTCCTGAAATTATGTTTTTCTGCAGACTGAGGCAGAGTGAGTTGACTGACACAACAAAAATAAATAAAACGGCTTTGATGAATTGCTCCTCTCGCTAATGTAGCTCACGCCAATTTTTCTTTTTTTTTCAGTTTTGTACCAATCAAATGCAAACAAGGTCCTTTTGGAGGAAATGATATGTCTGTGTAGCACCTCCTACTGGTGAAATCTGATACAGCGATAAAAAAACATGCAGTGGTACCTTGAAAAACATTTTCAAAGTACCAAGGTACAAAGGTCTCATTCGTTCTACGACCAAGCTCGTAAGTCAATCTGCTTGTATCTCAAAAGATATTCTAAATTTGAAATAACTGGAATGATTTTAATCAGTTTCAGCCATTTTTTTCCAGAATAATCTGGTTCGGTCCATCTTTAACACTTCTGAACATATCCTTCCTCCCAAAGCCTACAGGCAAAGGTGTGACGTATCCTTTCGCCACCTTACCGTCCGCACTAGATGCTTCTCCAAGCCTCACCACCCTTTGGATGCTAGTTCTCTTCTTCAAGTTCTCAAACCACCCATAGAGAGCCTTGAAGGATTCTTCCAATGCTGAACTTCATGTTTCTCGCAGTTGTAAGTCATCGAACCCAGAGACGGCTCGTATTTCAAAAAACTTGTATGCTGTGTCAAGGTACTACAGTACCACCAGTCACCTGAAAACTGTGCCAGACTGAGAGAAGAGTACTCAACCCAGACCACAAATACACCTTTCAATGTTATTTTTATGTCTTTGTGACAGACTTTGTCTACATTTCAAGGCTTTACTACACAAGACCACGTAACTGTGGCACTGAGAAATAACACAAAAACATTCCGCTGCCTTCATGGCCACCCGGCTCTTAATGTGTCGGTGTTTTATGAACGACTGGAACGCTTGGCCTTCGTCTGGTTTGTGCGGATGAAGTAAAGCAGAAACCAGCAACCCTGGCCGGCGAATCCGCACTCCCGTCGCTCCCTGAAAGGCAGACGACAAATAAATAAATAAAGCCGTCGCAGGCGAGGGGAGCCGGAGCGGAGAAAGTTTTTTTGGTGACGACCTGGAACCTTCATCGGCCGTCACGGCCGCCATATTGTGTTCAATGCGGGTTCCAATCGTTCCAATCCCCAAGAACACAGAAGAAAAGGGCCTTTTATGGCTGAAGAATTAGCCTCTGAGCTATTTTTAGACTTTGATCCAAGTTTTTATCCCTGAGCTGCCAGCCACTCAGATGAGACGCAGCTTCTGGTCAACGGCGTAAAGCAAAAACCGTTAATGAGCTCCGTAGAGCCCTTAAGCTATTAAACCTTTGTTTAAGCTATTAAACCTTTGTTTCAGAGCGCCCCCTATAAATCCTGGATGGATTAACCGGGGAGCACTTCAGGGGATCGGCAGCATTGGAGTGACTGGTCGTCATGATCCACAAAGGTCTGCGGCGTCAACCGCTGCCACTGTCGCTACTACTGCTGATGATGGTGATGATAATGATGATGGTGATGATATTAATGTGTCTGACTTGGGACTCTGTCTGAGTCTCAGACTTTGAACGCATCACGATACTGAAAAAGCTCAATTTCTGTCAAGGGAGTGAATTAATTGAATGATCATGTCCTGGATTCCGCCCCCCAAGCACCTCAAAATGGTGCACACATCTGTTCCAAATCCCTGGATATCGATATAAAAGCCTAACAACGAAACAAAGACCTGGACCTGCAAAGCTTCGCCAGATGCCTGATGTCCTGCTGGCTGCTGAAAAAACAAAAACAAAAAAAACAGCCTTGCTCAAACGTCTCTGTGATGAAGCTGCGTGTGCTCCAAAGCGTGCCGCCACCGAGCCGGCATTGGAAGTGAAAAGAGTCTTTGTCTTGGTGGATGATGGACCACAAGTTGTATGGGGTTCCTCCGCATTGAGGCAGCGGCGTCGTTGTTTGCAAGAGTTCAGCTCTGAATGTTGTTTTTTCCTCCGCTGGCCGTTTGAAAATATGGTTGTTGTCAGCGGGAAGCCGCATCTCTCCACCTCCGCTCATATCGGAGGCCCGTCGAATTGAGGACACTCATAAATTTAGACGGGAAAGCAGGTCAGAGATTTTCTTGGAGTATTAAATGCATGTGTGTGTATGCGTGTGTGTGTGGAGGGGCTGAATGTGGGGGGCTCTAATCCCTCAGCTGATTCAAGCATGAGTGACAAAAACTGAATGCACAAGGATATTTTTATGAAGTGTTTGTTCCGACAGTTTTATTCAATTTGTACCACAGTGTGCTTTCAACTTCCGCTCCTTCTTCTTCTTCTTCTTCCAGCTGCTCCCTTTCCCAGAGCAGACCCTGCATCTCCACCTACTTTGTTCCACCAACTCTAACCCCTGAAACACCTCCTACCCTCGTGTCCTCCTCAGCTACATCCATTAACCTTCTTTATGTTCTTCCTTTTCTCCTCCTCCCTGGCAACATATCCACTCTCTCCCCTCTGCACATGACCAAATCATCTCCATCTCGCCTCTCTGACCTTCTCAACTAATGGCTCCACCTTGGCCGTTCCTCTGACGCTCTCATATCTGATCCTGTCTAACCCGGTTCCTCCCAAACGAAACCTCGGTCTGGGGGAGACCGTTGGCTTTCGACCCCTGCTGGCTGGGGTCCGGCTGAGGTGTTCCCTGGGTGCAGGTACTTGAAGCCACGCCCACGCCCTTTTTGGGACTTCCCTTCCTTGCTTACATGCACCTTTCAATCAGTCTGAGCACCTGTTAGCCATTGGGCCTAACTGAGCAAGAATTGGAGTTTCCGTCCTTTGGTTTCTTGGATTGTCGGATCGTTACAGTTATTTTGTTCATGTTCAGTTTCTTGTCTCAGTTATTTTGTATTCATTGAGCTGTACTTTTTTCGACACTGTCGGGTTCTACTTTTTGTGTTTTGCCCAGGGGTCAAACACAAGAACACTAAAAGTGCCTGTCCATCATATTCTGTACATATTTGTTTTTCTTCTGTACATTTTCTTCCTCTGTATATATTTTCCTCTCTCTCTGTACATATCATCTTTCTCAGATCACACTGAATTTATTTGATTATTTATAGTCAATGTCTTCTTTTTCCTTGTGGCATCCAGTGCAGGGCGGCAAAGTAAGAATTTCATAGTGCAGAGAAGCTTGTTTCTTTTCTTTACATGTGACAATAACGCTTTGAATCTTGAATCGACAGGTTCTGTTCATGCCTGTCTGCCTTTTTTTTATGCACTGGACGATTTCGAGACTCTGGTTCTGCCAAATGGATTTTTAAAACAAATGCCAACAACGACCCAACTTCTGCTTTGCATTTGGTTCCTGCCCAACAATCCCAGACAACCTCAGCATATTCATCTCCGTCACCTCCAGCTCCGCCTTTTGTCCTTTGGACCTCCAAACTAAAACCTTGTCCCAAAATTAACTTTTTATTCACTACATTGAATATCTCATAGGCGGACGTCTCGTAATTCTGCCCTGTTTAGTGTTTTGGTTGATGAAATAAAGGGAGGGGGGGGCCTGTTTTGGAGGCACGCCCCGTTATTGACTTCTCTGGCGGTGACATTAATTTAAACAGATGAGAAAAACAAACTGCTGGAAGCTTCCACAGTGCGGCTGCGAGTGAGGGATTAGAGGAGATCCGCCACGGGGGCTCGGCTGTATGAAATGAAGGAAGACTTTGCCAAGAAAGCCTCCAGAAGACGAGTCGTTTGCAATAACATAATGGATCCAAATGCAAGCGGGCCGAAGCGGCGGACTTAAATAATGGAGAGATGCAGCAGGGAGGAGAGGAAAGGGCCAGACTGCAGCCATCTGGGCCTCCGACTGGAGATCGGAGGAGGCGCGTTATCCCGCGGACCTTATAGAGGGAGAGAGATGCCACGAATGGAACGAGGGGCTAGAAAGTTGTAAATGAGCTTTAATTAAAAATCCCTTAAGAGGCACAGAGCGAGACCAGATAAAAGTCTTTTACACTTTTCTTGGATTCTCCTCCCTTTTCTTTATCGCTTTCGTGCAAGCGACTGCCACAGAAAGCAGTTTTGGTGATAAAGCAACATAAACACATCGGCGGTCTGAGCCTCTCGAGTGCACACACACACACACACACACACACACACACACAAACACACACACATGGTGGGGAGGGGAATATTTCCCTTCTACTTACCAGCCGCAGAGTATAATTAAATACTGTGTGTGCCCAAAACGTGTCTGGAGTGACATTTGGGTGCGACTGCATAAGCGCAAGATTTGCTTTAATAAACTGTCTCTCTCTTTCTCTCTCACACCCACACACACACACACACACACGCTCGAATGCGTCGTGGCTCTGACAGACAGGCAAACAAACACACGGCGAGAGCGAGAGAGGGAAACGCTGACGAAATGAATCAGATTTGAGACTCTAAACATGTCAGAGGACATTGAACAGCATCACACAGTGTTGGGAGGAATGTACAGTGTCAACAGGGCTGTAAATCATGGGGAGAGGGGGAGAGGATGGTTGAGGGAGAGAGAGAGTTAGAGAGAGAGAGAGAGAAACGGGAGAGAAAGAGAGAGAGAGAGGCGAGGGAGAGAGGGAGAGAGAGAGGCGGGGGGGGGGGGGGGAGAGAGAGGGAGGGGGAGAGAAAGGGGGGGGGGGGAGAGAGAGAGAGGGGTGGGGGGGGAGAGGGAGAGGGGGGGGGGGGGGGG